>JBAMIE010000055.1:3852792-3865589 GCA_037177295.1 Kaempferia parviflora | reverse complement strand
AGCCGGCCCTTAGGAAGGGAAATCCTCTCCTTGCTTGACTCCCTAGAGGAACCTAGGGTTGGATTTTGGAAGAGAGGAGAGGGAGAGGGAGACGGCGGCAACTTGGGGAGAGGAAAGGGCGTCGGCGCCGAACAAGAGGGAGAGGGAGAAGAGTTTTCACGAAATTAACCTAAACCCTCTCTTAATTCCTATTTATATTAAGTGATTTATAAGCCCAGCCCACTTTTAACTTGAGTTTCCTCTGTATCTTTTCAGAATACCCTGCTGGCACACTTGGCTGTTGGAACTGTTTTAAAGCTTATAAATTCCTACAGGTCACGGGTTCAATTCCTACATGACGCATTTTATATTTTTCTTTATTTTTGCTACTTCCGCTAATCCAAAAATTTCATAAAAATATTTTAAAATTCTAGAAAAATCATAGAATATTTCTAAAATTATTAGTGAGAATTTTGGGGCGTTACATTTCGTCAGGAGAATTGCGTGCAAAATGTAAGCATTGCAATGCTTCCAACAAATTTCAAGCCGGCAGTGGCTATGGGTCGTTGAAACGACACATAGAAACGAAGCACCCGATGGAATATGGACTCGACCATTCTCAAACACAATTATCTAGATTTTCTAGCGGTAGTAGTATTGATTCTGATTTATTTTTATATTCTGATAATAAATTAAAAGAATCATTAGCTAGATTTGTTTCCGCAGAACATCTTTCATTTAGTTTTGGATCTAAATGCACATTTGAAGATTTTTGTAAAGAATCTCTTAGACACTGTTTGAGAGAGTTTTACTTATTGAAAAGTGATTCTTATAGAGATTATTCTGAAGTTCATGAGAAGGTAAAGTATAGAGTGTTTGTAAATAGAAGTCAAAAGTTGATACAAGGCAAAGTTTGAGTGTTTGATGAATAATTACTTCAAAATTTAATTTTTAAGTTAAATAACAATAATATCCTTAATAAATCTTTTGAATATTTATCAAAATTAAGTTTTTTTATAACATAAATGTTTGAAAAAATCTATAAAATTAATAAAAATATAAATATAAAAAATGATAAAATTTTTATAAATACATAAAAATATATGTATAAATTTTTTTGAAAATATAATTATAATATAAAATATTATTTAAAAAATAAATAATAATCATAAAATATAAATTTTATTAAAAACTTATATATAAATATAATTTAATATTATAAACTATCTCTAAAAAAATTTATAAAAATTTAACGTCATTGTTCAGATAGTTGTAGGAAGTCACTGCCGCTATTTGCGAAGGAGGCGCGATGTGAGAAGTAGCATGAATGAAGACAGAAATTATGTCAATAGCGTGATGACAATTATGTAAAATAATAAATTTATTAAGGATATAAATATTATTTTTTAATTTGAGATCATAAATAAAAAAATAGAAGCAGAAAAAAGTATCAAATTCTTACTTCTAGCTTTTGAGTAAAAATTATAGAAGCTGAAGTTGAATCTGACATTCACAAACACTCAAAAGTGCTTTTATGTAGCTAGAATCTAAAAAACACTTCTCAGAAGCTCTCCCAAACACAGTGCAGTTTATGTTCGGCGAACTTTTCAATTCGGCGAACTTTTCAATTTATTGTTCACAAAAAAGGCGATTGGGAAAAACCTAACAAATGTAGCTTCAAGGCAGCTTCTTCTCCGTCGAACAGTGCAGTTTATGTCTCCAACAGTCTTCATGAGGTAGCAGCTCCTGACCACACGTCTCCCTCCAAACCACGAGATTGAAATTGATGAACTTAGTTCCAGACAGTGGCTTTGCCAGTTCTCTGTTATTGTATTGGAGTAGAGTTCAAGCGAGGTGTTGACCACTAGGTATAAGCAACTGTAATGTCTAGTTCAAAATTTTTAAGTACTCATTAGAATCTTTCAACCTGCATTCCAGATAATCTGTAAACTGTATAGGCAACAATAAGATCTCAAATTGCCCTTATCAATATTGTAGTCGGGGACATCTTCATTATATTCGTCTAATAGTTTTTTATTATTATTATAGAAAATTGATCACAATAGTAGTGATAATTGAAATCGTAATAGGGATGAAGTTTTACCCTCTGATCAATCTTATGAATAACATGTAAGTTTTCTTCTACTAATCTGTAAATGAATTACTATAATGTATAGATTAGCATATATGGTAGCAAAAGGTGGAATATACCACCTAGTGGCCCCACACGGTTGACCGTACGACCACTGTATTCTTTTATCCTATAAATAGAGCTCTGGTTCTCTTTGTTTTGTATAACAAACACTGTATTCTTTTCTATTCGAGCTTCTCTGTTTACAAGCGATAATTTCCGTGTACGAGCTTCTCCGCCTCCGACGATTAGTTTGAAAAAGAGATTTTGATAGCGCTTCATCATCCTTGGATTAACAACCTTCCCAGTTGTAACTAAGTAAAAATTCTTATGTCTCGTACTCTTTTTAATTACATTATTTAATTCTATTAGCGTGTTTGTTTGAAGCTGTAAAAGTTTGAGAAATATATCCTTTTTATCTTGCAGGGCAATTCACCCCCCTCTTGCCGGCCTCAAGGGTCTTACAAATGGGACTTAATTTTAAACTTTTAATAACATTAAAATATAAATTTGATTCTGGTCCCTATACCAACAATCTTAACTTCTAAAGTAGTGATATGAGGTAGGCCACATTTCCTTCTCATTTATTATTTTTGGTTTCTTTAAATTTACCATTAAGATACTGAAAATAAGAACGACTCAATATATTTAACACCCAAAACTCATATCAATAGGATTACAATAATATTTAAGAATTGTTACATTATTTTGTACTTACTTTAATAACATCCAACCTCATTGTATTGTATTCTTGCATTTCAAAATTTTCCCTTGCTTTTGATTATTTTTAGCCACCTCAGCCTCCTTCATTTGTCTCATGGTCCTTTTCATACTTGCAACCATTTGCTACCCATGAAGGCGTATCTTTAGGAGTGTCCTTGAAATCATAGTTACTTCTGTTGCATCCTCTTCTCATCGTATTGGTTTTAGAATCTTCAAGAGGAGAATATCTTGCATGATGCCTAGTTGGATAAACTATTTTTTTTTTCCCTTTTCATAATGGCAACTAATTCTTCATTTTGGATGGTAAGAAATACAATATTTTTTTTTACACTATGAAATGAGCATCCAACTGCCTCTGGTGAGTCTATATCGACTTGTGTAGTGGCTGCGTCACTTAATTGTGGTGTTGACTCAAATTGAGTGGCGATAGGATCCTAGGTAAATGAACTTCCTCAAGAGTAGGAAGAATGTCAATAATAATATGAATAATCAATAACAATATATACTCAATTAACAAATCTTTACATAGAAAATAGGATTGTAGCATTATTTCAAATATAACTTATGATTAACGGAAGAGGTGTGACTTCTTCTAACTTAACTTTTACTTTATTAATATGAAAATAAGTAGACCTCTATTTGCTTATTCTCGTCCTATGATGCTGGTTGGCCATAGAACATGACATGCTCATGAAACCAAGCCTATGCCATAAATAAATGATACTATTAGTTATTTATGCAAACAAATAACTACATATTCAAGACTTACAACAAGTAGACCAACCCTTCATAAGGCAGTGGCCGATACGACTAGGAGTTTTTTCGGCAAACACTTATCCAAATATTAATAATTGAGTTGTCATATAATTATATATTAATTTAATCCAATTATAATTCCTAGGTTATCAATATCATCGACAATATCTATAATTTATATAGGTATCTTATAAGTAGAAGAAGTAAATAAAACATAAGAAAAAAATTTACAAAATATAAAATTTACAAAAAAAAAAAAAATCTAAAATCCTCATCTGATTCCATGCGAAGATAATATTTTTTTCATTAGGTGTTTTATAAAACATACTTTATACAATTCTCCATAAGCAACATTGAAATTCATCTTTACATGCATGCCTCAATCTAGGATTTAGAGCAATAGTGTTACGCCTTTGAGTGTGAAGGTCACACCCACATTGCAAAATTTAAAAATTTTATCTTCTGGATCTCAGTTCACAAAAATGTTAACTAGTAATCGCCTAAATGAAATTTTTTGATACGTTAAGGAAAGACACAAAAGACTATTGCTTATAATGCTAATGTGCTTTTCATGGAGATTCACTCTTGAATCCTCTTTTCCCTTGCCTTTACCCTTTGGGAAAGCTTAACAAATGAATTCTATAAAATAACCCAATTTACTCATCCAATGTAACTTATGCTATGATATATGGTTTTTTTTTGCAACTATTTATGTATATGTTTACATTTTCTTGATAGTAAAAGGTAATTACGCTCATCTCAGGTGCCCCACATAATCTCACTGGGTTGGCTTATAATCTACCGTCAAGTACCTAGAGTGTATATATTTGCATTTCCTGTAGTATACAAATAAAACATTCGAACTTTGTAAATAATCAATTAAATAATATGATTTTCATCAAACTAAGTTAAACTACTTAGAAGACCATCACCACTATATTAGACGATTTTTTAATGGTAAGAGGTATGATACAAAAGTCAAAACAAATTATCTTTTTAACCAATTGATCTAGATATAATTAGAAAATTTAAATGCAAATTAAATATGACAACCTATAGTCTTAGTAATTGATTGTACAAATCGAACTATTTGTAAACATTATTCCTAATTGATGGTGGTACAGAGATAATGCATTTTTTTAAAAACTAAGCTCAATGACTTACCTATATAATACTGCTTAAGCTAATTCAATCACATAACTTTTATCTTACTAAGTTAAACAAACATCCATATTTTTCTTAAAATTTTTTAAAACATATCATCGAATAATTTTACTTGAGAAGATGATGGATTCTTCGACATTTCAAATATATTAATATTTTGTAGCCTTGGGGTCAACCCTCACTTGGACTTGATTCTTCCAGCGAACAAACACCAGCCAAAGGAATGGAAGTCTTGTACCAGTGGGAGATCACGCGGTCGTTGATGAAGAGCTGAGTTCTCAGTTTTGTCGATAAGATATGAACGAGGCTACTGAAAGCATCAGTGAATACTACATGGAGGTAAACTAGTGAAATAAAAGTAGATTTTTAGGTCATTTTCATCGGTGGGAACTAGGGTTTTCAATTTCGCCGATGAAGCGGGAGTGAGGCGGTGTCGGATTTTTTTTTACAAAAAATACGAGATGCCTCGAACTACATTTAAACCACATCCCTGCTTCATACGATCATGCAACCACCCACTTGATTTTTAGAAAGGGTAAAATGGAAAATGAACTCACACGAGGCTATGCGATTTGGACAATCCCAAATCCACTTACGCGATTTAGGTAAAACGCATAATGACCTCCACGGTTTGGGAAATCGACATATTTTTTAAATCTTTTTTGTGCATTTTAATTTTCTAAAGCAAAATTGGAACTAAAATTCAAGATAAGAAATTACTGAAATAATTTACAAGGATCAGATAAACTTTTTTACTTCGGTCACATTTTTTTGCTTGAATCTAAATTTCATTTTAGTTTTACTTGGTCGAGTCAGTCATTGTCTCGATCAACTTTATCGAGATTTGATTAATCTTACCTTATCATCATCATCATTTTAGGTCTACTCTCGATCGAGTTGATTCAAACTCACTTACACAATTATCATTATGAATAGCTAAATCATGTTTGTCTCAACTATTAAAGAAGATCACATCGATACAACATGATATTCGATAACACTTTGTTTGATAATTGATACAACTTGAGATTATGATACTAGCTCTAGACTAGAAAGATCATATTTAAGCAGTACAGCTCATCTTTGTCAATGTCTTCCCCTTGTTTCGCTTGATCAAAAGATAATTATTTTTCGATACTAACAAAATGGGGACGACAAGTTATTTCCAAGATATGGTCGAGAGACTGTGTGGATTGATGTTATTGCATGCGCAGGCACTCTGGTTGAGTGGGCTCCCAGGGCGGCCGGAGGATTCACTCAATGAACCATGCGGTAGCAGGCTGCTGGCTCCGGTCATCCCACCGCCGACAAGTTTTCCTGAGGTGGAATCAGGTTCTCCAAGATTAGTCTGTTTTGATTCTTTTTTCCGGTCCGGTATGAAGCTCCCCACAACTACCTAGATAGAACAATTGCGGAGAGTCATGATCATAGCTTTCCTTGTGGACAATCAATCTTTGTTTTGACTAACTCAACAAATTTATAAAAGACTGGAAAGGCAAATACAATGCGATGAGTTCTTGAAAAACCTGAACCGGCGATGCTGCCAGTAAAAGCCCTGCTACTCCCCCACCAAAAATGCACCCGTCAGGTCCAGCTAGTGAGACATTCAATCCACCTGTTCGACTCCGCTTCCCACCATTCTCCGACAGCATAAACGAGCCCGACAATGACAAGATCTCAAACTTACCCTGTGCACATAAAGTATAGGAGAAAAATGTATAAGTAACAAGATGAGCCCGTAGATCTTACCATTGAACAAAGCAACCAGTGAAGAGTGTAAATGTAAGCGATTATTTGGTTTACAAAATCAGTTCAGGTTTCCGAATTCCGAATATAACAACAAAAGAAGAATCACTCTGAATCGCCTTCCTAACGAAAATGTTACAAAATAATCAATTCAAACTCGATACATTCATTTGCAGGACAAAGGCATATATTCTGGTAATGAGATCTACAAACCTCGAAAGTTGCATTACCCCCAGAAGTTGCCGGCTGACGAAGAGCTACATTAGACACAACACCGTTAGCTGAAAGAACGCAGACAGCACACGATCCTTGCTGAGAAAATGACATAATTTTCGAAGATACATCCTGCAGCCAGAGATTTAGTCATTGATAACTGGCAAAGTGTACAGCATCCACTGTGCAAATTTTATGAAACTACAAATAAATGAAAGAGAAATTCAGATTCACACATCCAGTCCCTTAGTTTAGAATGATTGCGATAAGAAAATAATCGAGCAAAGTTAATGCAACAAATGTGTTGATATAGCCGATCATCCTTGTTCCACAATCAAATAATGTTGAAGTGATTCGGGAGGAAATGGTTACCTCTCCTTCCTTTACTGTAATAACATGAGGAGTAAATGAAGTCCCCGCTGGTCCTGTCAATAAAAAAAATCAAGAATACCGTCAACACCAGTCTTTTTAGATACATCAACGAGATCACATTGCAACGATATGTAAAGAATTCAATAATTATGTTTATGTTTACACACATGTAGTATCTCAAGAAGTTAATGTACCAACTAAAAGTATAAATTCATCATTTATCATCCACAAATAGTGCAAGAAATCCGAATTATAAAGCAATTGAACAGCAAGAAACAAGATAATGATCAATTTATTTAGGAAACTATTTCTGAATTTCTAAACACACAATAAAACAAGGAGAGGCATGGATGAAATTTTGACAAAAGGTCATCACGCACGAAATGTAATCCGATGATGCTAACGCAATTATGAGCGCAACAAGAAGAGCATAACTCAACCAAAGCATGTGTGGATTCATTGCTTCTTGAAAATTGATAATAGTTAAGTAAAGAAAGCAAGGTGACTTTATACCGAGAGAATTCATCTTCAGCTTATTGCTAGAACCTGGTGGCCGGCCTCGTTTCTTCACACCATCGGTTGAGCTCGAGGGTGCTATGTTACCCATTCCAGATGGAGACAGTGGGCCAGCCATTGATAAGGAGGTCATGGCAAGGCCAGCAGCTCCATACTTCCTCGGCCGGCCGCGCTTCCTCTTGACTGGTTCTCCCATGTCCATGTTCAGGCTGTGTGTTGCTAGAGATGCAGAAGCAGCATCAACTGCTCCAGGGCTCCCTCCTCCTCCACCTTGATAAGTAGGAGGAGGTTGAGGAGGAGCAGGAGATGAACTGGTCACTGGCTTGTAGATCGCCGTGCCGTCAGCCATGTAGGCTAACCGCACGCTCTGCACCGACTGCGGCACCGACTGCAGACCGATGTTGAAGGAGGATTCTCTATTTGTCATGATGCTCCGATCTGCCCTCACTTCCATAAGGAAGAGAGCGAAACACACTCACTGCTTACTGAAACACTAACTCTTCAGCAACACTAACAACATCCAAAAATTTCCATCTGAGCTACTAGTCCTCGGAGTAAGTAAGATCGAACTCGAGAACCTCCTCTGAAATGAAGAAAATTTGAGAAAAAATCTCCTCAAAAGACTCCAAATTTAGCAACTTCCAAGAACACGAAGAACAAGCAGGAAATCAGCCGAAAAATGCATCTTTTACACTGAAATCCTACTCGACCATCCACTCAATAACTGCAGGGGAAACAGAATTCCTAAACCCTAGGGTTCAAAATTTGAACTCTTTTATCTCGAACAAGAAATCAGACTGTAGCGATCAAACGCAAAATCCTGTAAACTGTAGAAAAACCCCAAAAATATAAAATCCTATGGTAATTTCAGATCGAAGGGGCAAGGGGGAAAAAAAAATCAAAGCCAATCGCCAAAGTATCCTGAAAAAACCTTTTTTTTCCATCAAAAATATTATGAAAAACTTGATTTTGACAGATAATTTCAGGGAAATGAGAGAATAAAAGAATTTTTTTAAATCAATTTTCGTGAAAAATATATAAAGTACTGACCTGGTAATCCTCGAGAGCAGGAGGTCGCCAATATATATATATATATATATATATATATCCTTTTCGCTCGAAGCACGAGAAGAATCAAATGGAGGAGATTAATCTCTTCTTTAATAATTTCTCAAAAGCGTCTCTGAAATTCGTGTTCCTTTTTTTCCCCTAAAAAACATAAAGCAGCCGAAATTGTTTAGTGGCAAATTAATCTAACGAATAAACCTAATCCCAGTTCTAAATTACAATTAATTAGTATCTAATAACCCGATAATTATCTTAATCAGGTATTCGCCTGCTTTTCTTTACTCTTCTCTTCTTAAATTAAGAATAATTATCCAAATAGGACCTTCAATATTAAGCAAACGACCAAATCATCCTTGTAACTAAAATGCACAAACTAGGTCCCTTCTATTTTTAACTAAAAGATCATTCACTGTATATTATATAAAATTAAATTAATTTTGAACAAAATTAATTAATGTCAATTAGTCAAACTATTTCAAACAAAAAATTAAACCTTCTCTATTTTGACAAAATGAAAATAAATTAATTATATATTTATTAAATTATAAACTATTTTGCATTAAGATTTGTGCTAGAAAAGCTTAATGTCATTGTTAGTCTTCATCCAATAATTGATCATTCATCCATTTGTTTATTAAAATAGAATATCTGTCCCTTTTGTTTAAATGATGACAAGATAAGGGCTGGTTTGTAATTATATTTTTCCTAATTTTAATTACGTGCATACTGTGGGAGCACATATAAAAAAAAATTATTTTTACATTTTTTTTGCGAAAGATAAAAGGTGTTAATTGAAATATGTATGAAAATTTTAGGGGAACGTTGAATTTTTTTTAACTGATGCATTTAAGTAGATAAATTGAAATGAAATCATCATTACACTTGATATCTTATTGCTCCAAAATTCTTAGAATATTTTGTCAAGGTCCCCAATCTTGCTCAACATAAAATTAGGCTTTAACCATCCCTCATTTTTAATATTTAAAAATTAATATTTATTTAAAAAGTTAATTCCACAAGTGAAAGAGAAGAAAGTAGTGGAAATTCCATTCATGGTGGGCCATGAATTTACATGTGAGTTTTCTCTGAGATTTTTCCTTATGCGTATCATTGCTCTTAACGATGATAATTTCGCCCAAACTCGATAGAGGATCCGATATCCAACCCGAATGAAGGAGGGTATGAAGGAAATATTAAAACTCGATATCCGACCCGAATACCCTATTAAATTATATATATATATAATTTAAAATCTACTAATTAGTTTTACTTATATTAGAAGGTTATATAGATGTTTAATATATTTTTTAATTATATATATAATATTAATTTTAATATATTTTTTTAATGATGATAGTTGAATAGAAAGAAAAAAAATTATAAGTATATAAGATATCCAATATTTAATAGGTATGAGTATACGTATCATATATCTTATATTTGATAGGTATAGAGATATAAAATTTAATCTTGATCTCACTCATTGTCTTCGCTAATTGTAATTTTCAAAAAAGAATCTTTTGAATTGAGTAGGCAAAGAAAAGACTGGCAGTAAACAAAATTCTTCAAGAGGAACACAAATAGTTGGATTGTTTGATGGTTGAAAGGAATTGAGATGTGAAAACATTGTCTTGGAATTAATTTGGAAGCAAGCAAATGAATGAAAAACAAATAAAAAAGTGATTTAGGTCAGAAAACAATGAGATGGATTGTGGAAAAAAAAAAGTAAGGAAAAAGACAAATCCACATGTGAATATCTTCCAATTTCATCATAATCCTACAAACCAAAGTGTATTTTTGCTTTTGTTTCGCTCCTCATGTGATATTAAGAAAAGCTAAGGACATGATGGTCTCCCATAGGCTAATTATGGCCGTGAGTTTTTTATCTAATAAAAATATATTTATTTAATGACTTTTCCTTTTATAAAAAAGGAAAGAGAGAGGAAGAAATACGTTATAATGGATATCAATTTTTTTTAAAGCATAGTACCGATTGTTCTAATTTTCTATTTTATTTCTTAGCATTGCATTAAAACAATATTTCCTTACCAAAGCATCTTCCTAACTTTATGTTAGTGCAACAAGACAATGACAAGCATGTTCACTAGACAAATTGGAATTGGGTGAGGATGGGACTGGACTAGATGGGTTTGGTGAAGGTCATATCTAGTTAGTCAAGTTATCTCATTCACCCCGTAATTAGTTGCCCAAATTGTTACTTAACTAAAAAGTGACCATTGGATGAACTAATCACTATGAAAGATCAAATGTAATGGTAGCATGAATCATTTATGTAAATTAATTTAAATAATTTTAGAAATGGTAAAATTGTTTTGGAAATATCTTTGGCACTTTAAAATGATAAGAATATTATAAGAAAGGAAAAAAAATTATTATAGGTTCAAAGTGAGAAAATCTCTAGGAGCTTATCTAGTTGATTAGTCTTTCTTTTCATTCTTGGAGGTGTAAAGGTTTTTTTTTTCATTCTTCCAATACAAAAAGTAGCTTCAACTTTGGGTCCAAAAAGTAGCTTCAACTTTGGTAGAAATTTGTCATCAGTTGGCCAAATATGGTTGAATCTTTAGCTGCATTCACACACATTTTTCTCTATAATGAATTAGATTATTTTTAGAAACAGTTTAGGTCGTTTTCTTAAAAATATTAAAATATCGACATAGTAATATTTAAAAAAAAATTATAGACAAAAATATTCAAGAGAGAATTATAGACAACAAATATTGACAATCATTGGATGATCTTGTATTCAATTAGTTCCTCTACCTGACTCCTGGTTGAACTTATGATTCCTTCAAAGAACTCTTCAGTGCAACAATGCGAGAAGTAAGCACTCATTTACCAAAGCACATCAATATACAACAGTTTCAAACCTGGTTCTTGATAAGAATCAAATGGTTCTAAAAATGGATTAATAATGATGGGAGTAAATGAATTCATCATTTACGGATCGTCCATTAAAAGCCTAATTAGAATTTATAGGTTGAATTTATGGTTATATATTAGGTATGTCTTCATTAAAATTTGTATGATGTTAAGTTTTGAGAAAAATATGTACTCTTTTTTTTTATAAAAAGGAAAACATCATAGCATGTGATTCATACCACATGTGTTACGGTAACAACAAGGATAGGAGGAGAATATATTTATGCTTCATACCACATGTGTTACGGTGATCTACTATGTGAGACCCTTGAAATCAATCCTACCATAAATGACTATTTAACTGTCTACTTGAAGTTCTCATCAGTGTTTGTTACTTTAACATGTATCCTATTGGCTATGAATGATTCATTATATGGAGCATAATTAAGAAAGCGATTGATTAGAATGTTCTAGCTAAAAAGTATGATTAAGATAAATTTATATCTTTGACATTTATTCAATGGTTGACCAATTATTTTTTTTTGTTGACTATATAAAATGTAATTGTAAATAATTGTATTGAGTGGAAATGTTGATATATATATGCCCTTGATATAATAATTTTTATCAGAGATTATAAATGTTCATATTGATATAAATGATTTAATATGGGTAAAGAAACGTTATTGATGTCTCTAATTCATTTGATAGAGCAGCTAAATTAAATGTAATAATTTTTTTAGCAGTAATTACTCAGTGTATTTGCTATCGTAGAACTATTTTTCTTGAAATATGAATTTGATATTCTTACATAGTCTTTATGATTAAATTAACTTTATGGATTGACTCGAACTAATGGGGGATATTGAAATTAAGAAGGTGAAAGGGCACATCTTCGCTCTTCCTCTTTAATTGGGGAAATACATTATTATGTCCCTATTGTTTCCAGTTTTTCCATTTATGTCACTAAAAATTTTTCATTCTCATTTATATCACTCGTCTTTTATTTTTTTTCGGATAATATCCCTACCATTAAATCATTCGTGAAGGATTTAACGATAGAGATATTATCTAGAAAAAAATAAAAGATGAGGTATATAAATGAGAACGAAAAATTTTTGAGGGACATAAGTGGGAAAACTACAATTACCCCCACATGTGTATAGTTCGTGACTCTAAAAATTTGAAATTAAACCCGATTCTCACATTCGACGTAAAAAAAACCCTTAATTTACTGAACCACACGGAG
>JBAMIE010000055.1:3839981-3852692 GCA_037177295.1 Kaempferia parviflora | reverse complement strand
GAAGATGTTGAGAGGTTTTTTGATAGTGAAAAGATATATATGGTTTCTTACTTTTGACGTGGTGCAGATGTGATAACGAAGGAGCTCTCTGAGAGATTTCATGAGTATGGATGCTCCTAAGAATAATAAGAGGGATAAAATAGGTATAACATGTGATTTTAAAATTTACCATGGCATTTGGATAATCGGTAACTTAGCTAGGTGGTTTAGTAATTTACCAATTAATTATTAAACTAAATTGAAAATTAAAATAAAATAAAAAAAAATGAGTGTGTTTTTACCCACGCAGAATTATATTTTATTCTGCAGTTGCCACTTGGCACATCGGGTTGGTGAGAAGCGAGCGGCTTCAAGATCTTTCGGCGCTTTAAGATTGTGAATTCGGGTCGAGCCCCTTATCTTCGTCTTTTTCGTCCTCTTTATCGCCGATGGGATCCGCCTCGGCTGCCTCCTCCGCCAAGCCCCTCTTCTCTCCTGCGATCCCGCGTTTGAGATCCCAGAAGGTCCCTCGTACACTCGTCGTGGCCGCCGCCGGCACTTCCAGTGCTGTTTCTGAGGTCATGGCTGCCAAGTGGGCACAGAAGACCGTCGTCGTCCCTGCTCAGAGGCGCGGATGCCATCTCATCACTTCCAAGGTTCAATCGCCTCCAAATCTGTCACTTTTTCTTCCGATTACTGCTTGATTTTATCCCCCTTAGTAATCAGCATAAAGCAACTTTTTCCCCTGGTGTGTTTGGAAAATGATCCACTGGTCAATCGATAGATGCGTTTGGTTTTACTTGATCTCTTATATTTCTTACTAATGGACGTTAGATATATAGGAAAATGTGATGAAACATAACTCGTATTCTTCTGGTGTTGTGTCAGATTGTGGAAGAGATAGACCAAGATTTGTCAGGCTTCAAATGCGGCCTTGCTCATCTTTTCCGTGAGTTTTCGCTGACTGTGATTACAGTTTTATTAAAAAAATTTGTCCGTTGCAATTTGCTGCTGTTCTTCTGACCAGAAGGTTAAATACTTGTTCAGTGCAACATACAAGTGCTTCTCTCACCATAAATGAGAATTATGACTCTGATGTTCAGAGCGACACTGAAACATTTCTGAATCGGATTGTGCCAGAGGTGATATTCATAGATCCCTTTCGTTACTACTGCAAAATATAGAATTGGATTTCTTTGATGATTTACTTATGATTCATCCTTTGCTTACTGTGTTAGGGTCGATCTGCTCCGTGGAAGCACACATTGGAAGGTGAGTAAATGTGAAAATTGCAACCTCCCAATTTCATTAACACCCAATACTTAAATAGCCTTCTTTCATCTCTGGCAATTGCCAGAAAAATCAGTATCAGCTGATAAAGCAGATACGATTTATTGATCCTGCTATGCTGATCTTGGCATTAAATATTGTAGAAGAGCTTATGATTACCATTCCCTATGTACAATTCTTCTAATCAAACGATCATCTCTCTTGAATGATAGCAGCAAGACCATTAATCATGCTTTATCTTTCTGTTTCAATAAGACAGGAATGGTTCTTCTCTTCTTTAAGGAAAGCACACAACTGATTTCTCTCCATTTTGAGGAAGCATAGAAATCTGTTCTATTATGTAGCACTTCACACTATTAGCTTGTAACTTTTGATCTTTTTGTTTCAATGTGATGTATAGGTTGCTCTCTATTGGATATGGATCCTTTAAGATTAAGCCTTCAGACATTAGAACCCTAATAAATTCATAGCCATTAGTTGGGTATTGTTGTGATCCACTACGATGTACGATGACTGCGTGTAATCAACTAGATAGTAAAGTTACCCTAACACTACAATGAAACTATGCAAGCATGTACTAATGTTTTCGGGGATTTTAGCCTGATTAAAATCTTTGAGCATTGAAAGGACACAAAAGGAAGAATTGACTAGGGCATTTCCTTCTTATTTTTTTTTTTTCAATAGTTGTAAGTTTGTAACTTAAAGTAGCTTTAAATTATATGCTTATCTAGTAAGGATATATAAGACTATTTGCTGTATGATTTTGACATCCAAAATCATTCAATAAAAATGATTCTGATTTTTGGTTTAAGAGATATCCAAACTTCCTCTTGCTCTTCTATTGGCTGGGATGAAATGAACTAGGTGACTTGGGCAGGCGCTGTTCCTGCCCCACTGGCACTTTTAGCTATCCGAACCATGTGTTGGCCACTGTCAAGACATGTACCTTGATACTTTTCTTCTCACATTTGATAGCTTGAAATGATGTTCATGGAAATGAAAATCTAAATCATAGTAGTTTTTTTTTTTTCTTTCTTTTTGTTGGTTCCTGTTCCCCATCCATTTGATTTTTTTTTTTTTTTTTGGGTTGTTGTTGTGGTAAAATGTGACTACTATCGAGATGGTTCTTTGTGATTGGATTCTTTGCTTTAAATCAGTGTAGCATCGAATCGAATGATTCTTAATCTGTTGATAACTTCGCAGGACCTGATGATATGCCTGCCCATATAAAATCTTCTATGTTTGGCTGTGCCCTGACGTATGTGTTTTAGCCTACTTTGTCATATGACAATTCGAATAATCGCACAAGCTAGAAGCCGCTTATACTTTTTATCATTGATGTCCAGGATTCCTATTACTGACGGTCGTCTGAACATGGGAACTTGGCAGGTGAAAACTCAATTTTTCATCTAACATTGAATTAATGCTCATGCTAAAGATTCAAAATAGGCAGATTAAATTCTAAACGCTCTGTAAAACTCTTTCTTTTATGGCATTGATTCTTTTTTTGTGTGTTGTTGTGTTCCAGGGAATATGGCTCTGTGAACATAGAGATCATGCGACTCCTCGAAAAATTGTCGTCACTCTTAATGGTATGTAGTTTACATGAGAACCATTGAACAACTCCAAAATTGTCATCGTATCTCTAATAATGGCATGTACTTTGACTGAGAATATGAATTTTAACTGAAATGCCTCAACTAGATTTGTGGATTGGTTTGTTATATGAACGTTACCTCCTAATTTGAAGGTGGAATGAAACATCTCTAACATTGTAAAAGATTCAATGCATTAATAATAATGGGAATCCATATTAACTTTCTACTTTAAAACATCAAGGCCATCCAAAACACCACTTATTGTAACTTTGCCTCCACTAACCTATGGCTCCTATTTGTGGCATTACAATCTGTTTGTAAATATTTCATTCATAGAGGACTCCATTTTGTTATGAGACTCCCATAACAAATATTAACACCTTTTGTTTTGAGCGGGAGTGTTTCACCAATCATAGTTTATGGAAGAATGAGCTTGAAAGTGAAATTCTCCTTTGTGCTTCATTACATTCCAAGCTGGAACTCTATACAACTTCAAATGATTTTGGAGCACAAGCCATCACAGCTTCGCTGACCGAGAGGAATATCTTGTCCTGGCCGATGAGCTCTGTGAACTTCGCTGTGTGGAGCTTCTGAATCACCACAGGGCCAGGATTTGCAAGAACAAGCTAGAGAAAGATGTAGACATTAGTTTTGGTGTCGGTAGATTGGAGAAATGGAACTATAACGACTACCTGGATTTCACGCTTTTGGAGGGCCCTATACAGTTCTTCAAAGGCATGGATTCCGCTAGTGTCGATGTCTATAACAGCTGCAAAATGATGAGGCGACCAAAAGGGTAAATGATAGATAACTTAATTTACATCTCTCAATCATTGAATAAGAATGTGAAGTGAAAGGAGTTTTGCTGCTCACGAGACATTTCGACTATCAAGAAAGTTATTTTTGGGAGAGTTTTAGCATTCAGCCGTTCTTCTTCGTCCCTCAACCATCTAAGGATCCTGTGATATGTTAGCAAGTTAGTTTTTGAAAGAACAGTAAGAACTTTACCATTAATAGTCATTGTTAAAGACAATGACCACTGTCACTTAGGTTGTAACTTTACCTCTCTTTGACATAGTTCGAGTTTGTGAAATAGACAGCAGAGTCGATTCGCACTATCAAAGCCCCTGGGACCTTGGTTGCTTCCGGGTATTGTTCGACGTTTCTATATATCGTTGTTCGAGGAATATGCCCAAGTAAAGCAGTTCGAGGCCTTGTTACTTGCAGGAGGATCTTCGCAATTGATATGCCGACCTACATGTGCAGGAAAAGACTGTTTAAATGCAGTTGATATTAGCAAACACCAGATCTTTTGGCGATCAAAAGGAGAACTTACAGCGATTAGAAGGCCAATTTCTACAGATACAAAAATTACACCGAGGAAAGCTCCCAAGCACGCGATGAAATCTAACTTATCGACCTTCCAGATGAGAGTTGCAGCTTCAATATTAATGAGACTGATGACGGCAGAAATAATGATGGCAGAAAGTATCGCGTTTGGGGTGTATTTGAAGAGGGGCGTGATTACTAGCAAGGTAAGCATCACGATCAGTGACATAACGATATTCGACACCGCTGTCTGACAGCCAGCCATGAAATTGACAGCAGATCGCGAAAATGAACCTGCAGGAAAGTCATGTTTCAGTAACTTATTATCATAGTGATTCTCAATCATTCACAAAACAAATATATTCACTTGTATATGTTACCGGTCGCGACGTAGCAAGAAGTCATCGAACCAACTATGTTCATGGTTCCAAGTGCAACCATTTCCTTGTTTCCGTCCAATTGATAGTCTTTCATGGCGGCAAATGTTCTTCCAATTGCGATTGCTTCCTGATGCATGCACACCATCTTTTTTCAATTTCCAATTTGTGAAAGGAAATTTTGTTTTTAGTTCTGAAACCAAGTTTAGATGTAAATTACCGTCAAGGCTATCAGTGCAGCTATCGCGCCAATTCTGAATCCTTTTGCAGCATAATGACCGCTGAAGTGAATCTGGTTGATTGAGGATGGGTTGAGTCCTTTATCTATCTTTCTCACCTGCAACATGAAACAAGAATCAGTGATCTAACTCAAATATTGTTCCCCTTTCTTGAAGAACAGATGTAGCTGAGAACATACAATCTGTACACCGTGCTCATCGGCCCTGGTTATATATACGAAAAAAGTGGACAGGACCACCGATATCAATGGTGCAATTGCAGGTACCCAGAAAAATTTCTTATTTTTCTTTCCCTGTAAAAATATGGAGTTACTCAAAATCATGAATCATATGTGAGTTCTATTCCTTAAGGCTTCTCGAAATGAGAATTATGTGCATACAATGTACTTAGCCGATAACAGAAATGCCAAAAAGACAGTCCCGATCATTATCGTCTGCCAGTTCCACTGCAACATGATAAAATTTGAATAAGATTTGAAACATCCTCCTTTCAAGAGAGAGAGGAAAAAAAATGGATAGTTTGTAGCTATACCCCATGGTGAACAGAACCCCAAACCGACTTCATCACCGAAACGATATCTGTATTCTTCGTAAAATCTTTAATTCCAAGAAATCCTTTCAGCTGCTGAAGTGCAATTGTGATTGCAGCTCCAGCCATAAATCCAACAATGGCAGCATGCGATAGGAATTCAACAAGAAACCCTAATCTGTGACACATATAATGGATATTGGATTAACTTAGCGCGCGCGCGCACACACACACATTAGAGAAAGAGATGAGATCACCTCAGGAAACCAAGTGCTGCTTGAGTGACACCAGCAAAGAAAGTTGCTGTAAATACAAGCCGCTGATATTCTTCCTTGTTAGCTGTAGGATCTATTTCCTTCCTTGCCAGAGTTCCGAGCAAGAGAGAGACGACCGCTACTGGTCCAATAGCAATGTCCCTTGAGCTACCCATTACCGCGTATATAAGTGGTGGAACAAAACTAGAGTCTGAAAACGAGGGGAAAAAATTTAGTTGCTTGTTTGTAAAGTTTCAATTCTTGTGTTATAAAGAAGTATAACTTACAGAGCCCATATTTTGAATCCATGTTAGCAAGCTTAGCGTATCCAATGTCCTACTCGAAGAGAGAAATGACCTCAGAAATTATATATAATAGAATTGAACAATTTAACCATTTCCAGTTATACACACCTGAGGAATGCAAAGACTAGCTATCGTTAAACCAGCAATAAGGTCACCTTTCAACTTAGTAAGGTTGTAGTTTCTTCCCCATTCGAGGATTGGAAACAAGAACTGAAGGCTCAACACCAGCTTCCTTGCTCTGGGTTGATTCTTATAACGGCGCATAGGATCATCTGCGAAGAATGTCTCTTTGAATGTGTCTGCGAACTCACTGACGAGCTTCCTCTTCTGTGGGAGTCCCACCTTATGAATATCCTTCGAATTCTCGGTCAGATTGTGAGAGGGAGAAAGGCGGTGTGCCTCGAAATCATTGTTATCAGCTTCAGCAGTGACTGGCTGCACCATTGTTCCGTTTGTCTGTAGAAGCAGGATTTCTGAATTTGAGAAGCAGCACAAGAATGTTCAGAAATCAAAGGAGTTGTTGATATTTAAGAAGACAATGTGACACAAGAAAACAAAAGAAAAAGAGATTAGGCTCAGATTCAACAATAGAGACACGTTAAAAAGATACTGCAGTTGTTTTCAAAAAGACACGCTATGTTCTAGAATCGTGAGAAAAGAAGGAAAAGAATAAAAAAATATTTACGTTTGAAACATGAAATCAAACATGTTCCTTTAATTTCATGAATATGGTATTTTAAGGACCTAATAGAATTATCAGTCATACAAGAAAATCTAATCACAAAACCCAGCAAATCATATGTAATTTGCTCCAACCCAATATATAGCACTGAACAACATATATCCTGTTTGAATTCCTCAACTCTCTCTCAAACAACTATTGCCGATTTGAATCTAGATGGTATAAAGACTGTATTCAAGCTAGTGACGAAATGATCGAAAGTTCTTTCCCATTAAAATTAATACAAATCTAAAGCTGGTTCCTGGTCAAACTACTCATCCAAATTTTATTGCTTGATTGATAGTCATAGTGGCAATCTATAGGATCAGCCTACAAGAGTTGACTTGTTAGGCGATCTGCAAAATGTTCTTTAGAATTTATATATGTCGATAATGATCGCTTTCAGATAGTCCAATGCAGCAGAAAATCGATGATCATCAATTTCAAAAGAAATAAAGAAAAAAAAGGGTTCGTTCTCTTCCACTATTGATAAAATATTTAACATTTATTTCTAGGGAAAATCACATGGGCACGCTCACAAAAAGGGTTCAACGCTGCATGTGCAAAAGCTCTTAAACCGAATTATCAATTTATCATTGAGATGGAGACGAACAAAAAGCAACCTAGATTTGCAATTCGCCCAACTGCTCAATGAAGAAAGAGGAAAAGGAAAGGAGTTACAGTTCTTAGAAATTCAGACGAATCAACCAGTTAGGAACCCTTTTCTAGTGGGCAGAGTGGACCTTTCGAGGGCAACAAGCACGACAATAAAGGAAAGACAGGAAGAACCAATCAGAACTGACCTTTAGGAAGCCAAACTAAATCTGTACTTGGGAGCCACTGACGATGGCCTCCACTTCCTCCCAAATCTCGCTCCCACCACCACTACCACCGCAGTTCCACAGATTCGCAAGAAAAAGCCAAGGAACAAATCGATTGCTCGAGAACTGTTGCAGAGAGGTTTAAATCCACCGATTGCCAGCTTCCTGCCTCATCCACTACCGTCGATCTGTTCCCTGCCTCCGCGCCCAGTGGGACTTTGACGAGGGAGCGGATTGGGACGGCTTTGGAAAACGGAGGAATGGCCCAAGCCTGTCCACATTCGTTGAATCTGACAGCAGGATTCCTATCCATGATGCGAGTGCGGCCAATAGTAGTCGATCCAACGAAGCTTTTCCCAACTTTTTTGCTTCGCGGAAA
This sequence comes from Kaempferia parviflora, assembly GCA_037177295.1. NCBI lineage: Eukaryota > Viridiplantae > Streptophyta > Magnoliopsida > Zingiberales > Zingiberaceae > Kaempferia > Kaempferia parviflora. The sequence goes on along the minus strand of JBAMIE010000055.1, from coordinate 3,844,871 downwards.
TCGCCTCGCCCGAGTCCGTAGCGTTTGTTCCCGTTCACAAAAAAGAATAAACAAACAAAATGCTTTTCTGCGCGACTTTTCTCCGTCTTTTGTGCGGACGGATAGAATTTCACATTGCCCCCCGCCCCCTGGAGTTCACTAAATTTAACATTATGAATTCTGTGTCAAGAACGAGTACCTAAGTTGGTGTTGTTGTAAATTAAGTTAAAACTAAGGACTATAGGAAAAAAATTGAGATGGAATAAAATTAGTTTAAATGAAGACAAAATGACTTCATAGCCTCACTTAATTTGCATTAGAAGACAATGACAAAATGACTGAATGTGAAACAAAAGGAGAGACTTTGAAGACTTAGTGCAATAATTCATTTTTCCTTTTCAAACAAAATCAAGAAGAAAGATTTCACAATCATAGCGTAACGCAATAATTAATAGTTGAACTCTTATCACATTTGGAAAAATAGATCTTTTGACTTTTTGTATCTTTGACTTGGACTAACGGAGTGGCTCAATAATGTGGCCTCACATCTAGGTCAAGTCAACGCTATTGATTTGGGCCTAATGTGGTCCCCAAAGCAGATCATGTGGGCCGCAATCTTAATGGGCCTGATGTGGCCGCATCAAGTTCGCGCCGGCATAACGGTCTAAATCGTCGTAAGTGGACGGCTAGGGTTTGTTTCACTCGAACCGCCATTCTCGGCTTTTTATCTTCGATCGAGGCGGAAGTGTTCGCAGAGAAGCTCCGGTTGGTATCGCGCGCGAGGAGCATGCGGCGGGAGAGGTGCTGGTCGAGCGCGAGGAGAATGCGGCGGGAGAGGCGCTGATGGCGAGCGAATGGGTAGAGAAGCTCCAATTGGTCGAGATGCTCAAGGAAGGCGAATGTGGCTCCGAGAAACGGGGAAGGGAGGAGGGGAATGTAGAGGGCCGCGATTCGAAGTGTCGGAAGAAGAAGGTGGAGGAGTCATTGGAAGATGTAAAGACCGAGGGAGCACGTCTAGGGCCGAAGGTGTTTGGATCGGCGACCGAGATGTATCAATACTTCCTGAAACTTGTCCATTCTTGGTCAACCAATCTGGACCTCAACCAGGTGAGATTTTTCCTTTTTTGTTCCTTTTGTGAAGTTTCCTTCTTTTCATTGCAGCTGTTGCAAATTTCTTTATTGATATCTGAATATAAAATGCATGATTTTCCTGTAGAAAAGAAAAGCTTTGTTGACATTTGATCTTTAACCTGACAATTTGATCTTTAGCATGCTAGAAAGAGATTTCATTTTGGTTGCATGTCCAATCATCCATCTCAGCCTTTTCTTGTGATTGTTGATAACTGGAAATGGTTTAACATGTAATTACTTGGCATTCGTTCAGCCATTATAGATTTAGGATCAGTTTACTTGAGGAGTGGAGATTGTGATAGAGTGGAAGTCTTCAAGTGAATGGAAGGAGGGGAAGTTACAATCGAAAAAAAGTGATTAAGCAAATTGAAAGAAAGTGAATTCCCATGGAAGGGGTTGGCTAATGCACTCAAGGCTAGCACAAATTCCATACAACAATGTCAAGTGGATAAGTGGAGGTTTAACTTGATGGTATTGGTCCAATCGATAGGAAGAAGTGATTCCCTACTGATTGCATGGGGCAGGGATGGAAGGTAGAGGTGGAAATGGGCTTCATTTGTTCCCGGCCTGACCTGAAATTGGGTTGCACCAGGTATGCACAGTATTGGCCAAGTACAATTTGATTTCAAGGTCGGGACCTGCAATTTTTGGCTGGCCTTGTGCTGGATTGGGCATGTCCTGTGTGTTCTATTAAGCATGAATCATGAACACAGATCCACAGTTTTCTCCTTTTTGTCAATTCAGACGGTCTCAGATGACTGAAACATCCCTAAAATTCCCTTAAAAATTAAAAGAATCATATTACAGTGGCAGACCGTTACTACACACCCCTCACTGGAAGAATTACCCAATCTGATTTGTTCTCTTCATATCTAGTTTTTTCTTCTTCTATCGATTATGTTCACATGATACAAGAAATTTTTTGTTATACCATACAGAAAATGTAAAAAGTCTTGAGAATCTAGGATCTGTAAGTTTTGATCTCTTGACTTCTTAAATTCAGGTCCTAAATGCTCTATAAGCATTAACCAAAACTAGTCAGACTTTCAAACCCTTGATTGTTTGTTCTTCTTATCAGCACGGATGGATCTTGGATTACCTGTAGTTGGGCCTGTTTATAGCACAGTTTGATTTGAGTTTCTAACCAACTTAATGGTGATCACATAGATTTAATAGTTATCGATCTTAACATTTGAGACCTTGGTTCTAATCACATCCACTTGCTCCTTATCCTAGTCTTTCTAACTTGGCCACTGCAGTTGGCTGCTGTGATCGTTACAATGCAAGGAAAAGCCAAGTCTATCAAGTATTACAACTATAGACGAGATGCAAAAGAAATGAATAACAATTCATGAATCAAAACTAAATTACTAATAATCTATTGCCTTATTTGTGTTCTGCAGTATGAGCATCTGGTACTGCTGGACTTGCTGAAGAAAGGACACCCGGAATCCGCAAATAAGATCGGAGAAGGAATCAAAGCGTTCCAGGTCCGCGACCACTCAATCTGGAATACTCGATGCTTCTACCTCATTCGCATCAGTGGAAGTTCCGATGCTTTCAGCTTCCGCAAATGTGTCGATAAGATACTGCCTCTACCCAGTCACCTGAAAGTGGATTCTTCATCAGGTAACTCCTCGGGCAACAGAAACTCCACCCGAGCTGGTAGATGAAGTCAGCCATGGAAATCTAGGTGGTTGCTGTCTTTTGTAAATTTGAACCTATGAAACTAGAGGCTGTTTTTGATGCCTGTGGCATATTTTGGTGATTAATTAGATCAGAATTTCTAATATTTTGGAAGGGTAGTCTTGGTGTAGGGATAAAATTGTTGCATTCTAGGTCAGGATAAGGATAAGATTATTTACAATAGACCGTTCCTAATATTGATATGGCTAATTGTAATTATTTTTGCATGCTTTCTATGGAAACAAACCAGCTCCTTATCTTGCAATGAATCTATTGAAGGAAATCTTTTAATTAGGCGATAAGTATTTTAATATATGGAAAAAAATTTCCAAAACAAGTAATGCTTTAATTGTTTTTTAACCAAAAAAAAAGGAATATAAAAAAATGGAAGATCATGCAAACGCGACAAGAAAAGCAGGCATGTGAAGCCACTCCTTTTCTTCAAATCCTTTTCAACCTTTTCCGGCCATGCATTGGCTGCAGCAATGACTACCACTGATTTTGTTTACTTTCCAAAAAATAATTTATAAAATATATATTATAAAAATATATTACCCCTTTCCCATTATTATTATTATTACATGATTAAATACTTTATGAAATTATTATTAGTTCTTTCTCTTTTTTTATTCCATATAAATAACTCTATAGGACAAACCCATAGATTGTTTTATTCCTTTTCCTTTGTTCTTCCCATTTAGCTCCATGGGTAAGCTATTCTTCATCTTCTTCCTCCTCTCTATTTTCTTGACAACCTTCTCTTCTTCTTTTTCCGTATCTTCTCTTGAGCAAGCACTTGATGAGAATTCCTTATTTGACCTCTCCAAGCTCGAGATGTTTGTGGATGAACTCCCGGACATGCCTAAACTCTTTGGCTACAATGTCGGCAATAATGGATCCTTTATCGCGGGCAATCTTACTATCGGGATGTACCAAAAGTCTTGGGTAAGTAGATACATCTTTCTCTTAATTTGAAAAAGGTTTCAAGATCAATTTTAGAGTTAATAAACACTTCATGCTCTTATTTGATGAAATAATATCTTAATTTAGTTAATTAAAACGTTTTAAGTTGGTGCTAAACAAATTACACGCCCCAGAAGTAGCACGCGGTGGGCACGTGCCGGCCACTTGAATACGCACGCCTCGTTTAAAATTACCACGTGCCGATGTCTATTTGGCAATTATCGGAAAATGTCAACATTTATTGCTACATTTATTTCGATTGCAATTTTTTACGATATTTTAATCATTATTTTGTGTGTGAAATGTTTTTTTTAATTAATTGTTAAAATTGCAAACAGAATTTCCACAGAGACTTACCGGCGACGACTGTGTTCGCCTATGGAGAAGTCGAGGCCGTCGCCACGGTTCCGGGTCCCACCATCGAATCGATCCGCGGGGTCCCCACCTACGTGACGTGGACCAACCACCTCCCGTTGAAACACATCCTCCCGTGGGACCCCACCATCCCCACCGCGCGTCCTCCCTCCGGCGTCGGCGTCCCCACCGTCGTCCACCTCCACGGCGGCGTCCACTCGCCGACCTCCGACGGCAACTCCAACGCCTGGTTCACCGCTGACTTCGCGGCCGTCGGTGCCAATTTCGCGGGCCCCACCGCCTTCTACCCCAACCGGCAGCCGCCGGGCAACCTCTGGTACCACGACCACGCCATGGGCCTCACCCGCGCCAATCTCCTAGCCGGCCTCGTTGGCTCCTACACCCTCCGCTCGCGGGACCTCGAGGACCGCCTCGGCCTCCCCTCCGGCCTAGACTTCGACCGCCGCCTCGTCCTTTTCGACCGCTCCTTCCGGTCGGACGGCTCCCTCTTCATGAACGCCACAGGCAACAACCCTTCCATCCACCCGCAGTGGCAGCCTGAGTACTTCGGCTCGGCCATCGTCGTCAACGGTAAGGCCTGGCCGTTCCTCAGAGTCCGTCGCCGCCGCTACCGCTTCCGCATCCTCAACGCCAGCAACGCCCGTTTCTTCGGCCTCTACTTCGTCAACGACGACCGCCTCAGGTTTCGCCACGTGGGTTCCGACGCAAACTACCTCGCCCGGCCGGTCACCTCCCGGCGATTCGTCCTCGCCCCGA
>JBAMIE010000055.1:3823029-3839881 GCA_037177295.1 Kaempferia parviflora | reverse complement strand
GCCACGTGGGTTCCGCCGCAAACTACCTCGCGCGGCCGGTCACCTCCCAGCGATTCGTCCTCGCCCCGAGCGAAATCGCCGACGTGGTCATCGATTTCGCCGAATCCTCTGCTGATGCCGTCGTCCTTGGCAACGACGCACCGTATCCCTACCCGAGCGGGGACCCCACCGACGCGCTCAATGGCCAGGTGCTGAAGTTCCTTATTAGCGGCGGGAGGGGCGAAAGGGACCCGTCGCGGGTGCCTGCGCTGTTGGCGCCGGAGCTCCCGGCGGCTGAGGTCCCCCACGCGGCGGTGCGGCGGTACATCGCGATGTATGAGTACGTGAGCGCGGAGGATGAGCCGACGCACCTCTACCTGAACGCGAAGCCGTACGACGCACCGGCGACGGAGACTCCGGCGGAGGGGAGCAGCGAGGTGTGGGACGTGATCAACTTGACGGAGGACAACCACCCGCTGCACGTGCACCTCGCGACGTTCGTAGTGCTGGAGCAGCGGGAGCTGCAGGGGAAGGACGCGGAGAAGCTACGGCAGTGCATGCAGAAGAAGAACGACGCGGAGGCATGCGGGGCGGAGGAGATGGCTGCGAGAGGGCAGCGGCGGCCAGTCCCGGCGCACGAGCAGGGCTGGAAGAACGTGTTCAAGATGATGCCCAGTGCCGTGACGCGTGTCCTGGTGCGATTTGCCCCACTGGAAGGCGGGGCCTACAGCTTCGACCCCACCGCCGAGCCAGGATATGTCTACCACTGCCACGTAAGCTCTACTCTACTTTTCTTCCCTGTCTCTATATTTTCCTTTTGTTTAAATTTTAAACTTAATTTTAACTTTTAATTTCGAAGATGGAAAAAAAATGAGAAGATAAAAAGTAATTTGGTATAAATAATTGTGCTTGAGAAGGGGAGGGAAATAAGAGGATATGCTAATTTCCTAACAATTTTGGATTTTGGTAGTTACTCATTATCTATAGATTAAAGGTAGGATGGATTGAGGCACTTTTGACATCGTAGGGTATATGACATTAAATTTTACACATAGACAATAAAAGTTACACAATATCAAGGGCTTAGTGGAGGGATAAAGGAGAGTTCAATTATTAATGTTGTCTATAAACTATAGTACCGTATGCTGTTGGCGAGTAACTAAAGAGGTCGGAGCAAGTGAGCTCGGAAGCAACAAAAAGAGAGGATGATGTTCAAGTTGGAGAGGGAGAGCCTACAAGTGAACAATGACGACGATGAGATCTCATCTAACATCTAAGACAACCTATAAAGATTGTGTGTAGAAAGCTTAAGTACACAATTTCTTAGTTCTCTTGGTCCCTCTCCCTCTTCTCTCTTCTCTCACTCTCATAATTTTTCTTTTCCCAAATCCCCTTGAAAATCTTAAAATCATCAAAATAATCTCTAAATCTTGTAAATCTCTCTATCAATCATGATTAAGCTAAAACAACAAAATATTATTTTGGAACTGTATGAGTCATTCACTTATTGTCAATGTTTCTGTATGAACAAGCAATTAATGTAGGGGAAAAATGATACACAAACTTATCTATCATGCATGTCAACATAAACACACCACAAAGAGGAGGCCACTCGGTTAGCCGAATGACCCCTGTGATTACTCCCTTCCAATGTGCCTGGGGGTGAGGGGCCCTGGGCTGAGGGTTATAAGTTCAATAACATGGCTGCCTAAATGTTGAGATATAAATTATCTACTTCACTTTGATATCAAACAAAGACTTGATACAAAACAAGAATATTATATATCACAACTTGTCTATCATGCATGTCAAAATAAGCACTCCATAAAGAAGACAATTGGAAAGTTTTTTTTTTCTTTCAGTTTTGACTTTTGTAAAAGTTTGAGCAAATGATCTGTAAATGTCTGGTATTGCTTGGACACATTCTTCATTCTAATATGACAGCTCAATGCTATTGATTGATATACTGACCTTTTCAGTTTGTTTAATGCAGATTTTGGATCATGAAGACAATGAAATGATGAGGCCTTTGAAGCTTGTTCATTGACACTCACTAAAGGGCAGTCCTCAGTTAATTTAAGGCAGCGAGGTCAAGTTAATAAAGATAGTTTTTTTCCCTCCAGATTTTTGGATGAAGTGTTTAGTGATACTTCAAAATTGGATATTGGGTAGGTTTTGGTCTTGTTTGTTTTGGCTCAGAGTCTTGGATTGTGGAGTTTGCTAGGTATTTGATCAATAATACAGATTTTTTGCTTTTGATGGAAAAAAATCTAAAAGATACAGATTGAGCACCATTTACACAGTGTGAGCCATCGACTAAGATGTGTTGGTCATCGATTTGTTATTCTGACCCATATCAACTATTAGTCAGTCATACTAGAGATATTTCTTTAAGGAGGCCCCATAACAGTGACTAAGAAAACAACTCGAAATGGTCATGAAAAGGAGACAATCTGTCATCAATATAGAATTTTTTTCTGCAACTAATCCACTCATTGAGGGGAAGAATCTAGTAGTAGATATGTGTGGATTTCAAGGATCATCAACAAAGATGATAATGATGTTGTTGTTGGATTCCAATTGATGTGAAGGTTCGGTTTGATTATATGAACAAGACCTAAATGTGTCTTTTTCTTAGCTTTTGATCCACCACTAGATTCCCAAGCCAATTAGTCCAATAGTGTACAATTCAAGACAAGATGAGAAAGTGAGCCATGTTGCCTTTTACTGAGTTATAATTAGCAAAAAGATGATCCATTAGTTTGTGATTGAATTAATGCTTTGAATTTTCAACATTGTTTAGTTTCATATATATTCTCATTTTATGATAGGAGTGAATATTCGTGTTTGAGTCATACTTTAAGTATGTCATAATCAGGTCATATCATTCATATGGATAACAAAATGCTATTATAAATACAACTTTACAAGTCTATAGAAACATAAGTTCTTTGCTAATCAAATTTTAGACATAATTACCTAAACTGTGATCACCGATTACGCGAGAAGATGACAAAGGGAACATTAGGTCACCTCCTAATGTTCCTATGCTTTAGAAACAACCATGTTATGCCTAACAAACTTAATTTTTTAGAGGGAAGAAAACACATCTTGTCATCTAACAATTTTATTCATTTTCAGGAAACCTAACCTAATTAACCATCTCCTTCCTCTTTCTGACTCGTAAGAGGGTGTGAGATGCAAGAAAACCATGATCTCAACTTAAGTCAAATGCATAATAATTCCGTCACAGCACAGCAAATAGACAGTACAAAGGAAACCTAGCAAACCATACATTGTTTGAGAACTTAAAGCCCATCAAAGAACCTCATGAAGTCTTCCATCTTCTCTCCATGCCTAATTTTCACCACAGATCCATTGTCCACCTATAAAACAAGAGGAAAAATGGCAAATTAGCCCACATCAGCTTGAAGTTGATGCATCAGAACAGGTTGGACCGTTGGAGGATGAAACACTAAGTTACAGCAAAATGAAATACATACCCAATACTCAGGGGGGCGAAGTTTGAGGTTGTAAGTTGAAGCCATGCTCATGCAATATGCACCGGCATCGTGAACAACTAAACCAGTTCCCTGGGAATTGAATTCATTGCAACAATGTAAGAGAAATCACAAACTTTCATTAGGAAATGCGAAAAAGGAAACTGACCTTAGCTGGTGTTGGTAGCTCTCTGTCTTTGCCAAGAAAGTCTGCAGACTCGCATACGGGCCCCACCACGTCGAAGGTTGCAACATGTGCATCAGCAGCAGGAGGAGAAACCAGATCTATGTGCTGAACCATTATATCAAGGAAAGGATATTATTAGCAGACACCATTTTGATGTCACTCTTGTGAAGCCTTAGCTAATAACTGTAAATGCTAAACTTACCTGGTATGCTCCATAGAGACTAGGTCGAATGAGCTCTGCCATGCTTCCATCAATCACTATAAAATTTTTTGTGCCATTAGTTTTAACACCAGTCACCTTGTTAACCAAGCAACAAGTATTGGCGATCAGTGATCTCCCTGGTTCAATGATGAGAGTAAGATCACGGGAAAGAACCAGCTCTCTCACCTGAAGGACATATGAAAAATATCATAACTAAACAAGGGAAGGACTGGAGAATTGTGGTCAATTGTGGCGCAAACAATATACAAGCAGTTATAGAACAGATAAAAGCACATTTAAGATGGCTAAAATCAATCTTGGTATGAAGACCTAGATGTTATCACAATGCTTCATTTGCTCACAGTTGAAAAGGAAAAAATTTTAGCTTACAGTGTTTATGAGATCCATAGGTGTCGGAAGGACTGCACCAGTATGATGGTAATCAATTCCAAGACCGCCTCCAATATTCAAGTACTCCAACTGGAAGCCTTGTGCTCGGATTTGATCAATGAAATTCACCATCAGAACAGCAGCATCTCTAAATATATCCACCTAAGATAGACAACAAGAAAACTTTAAATAACAACTCATATTATGGCCAGGCTAACGAATAATGCAATATACACCATAGCATGCAAGAGAAAAAAAATGAAGTTTCTCCATTTTCAATAAACTTACAAAATTTACCATAGAAGATGAAAAAAATGGAGTTGAGGTAAAGGATGCCTATACACTCTTGAAAACTAACCAAATTTAGCTAGATTATTGGGCACATAATATCTGCCTTTCAAAACCTTGTAGAATTGAGTAAAAAAATTTCACCATGCATATATGAAGGAGCATGTGGCAAAAGGCATGAAACATGATTTTTTTATATTATTATTGATATCATGCTACCTATTCTGTTAAGTTATCAGAAATATGGGAATTAACTTTTCCTGTAAAACACTAGACACAATAAAATGGCTGATGAATAGACAATTTGAGTACCTTTGTAATAGTCGACCCAAGATGGCAATGAACTCCTACAAGATTAATTTCACTTGAATGTGTCTTGACGGCATCAAGAAACCATTGAAGTTTCTCGTTTCGGATACCAAATTTGGATGTCTTATTTCCAGTGGCAACATAAGGATGTACCTATAGGAAATGTCAAGCAGAAAAAAGATTAAAAGATCCACTTCAACAAGAACTGAAAGCTATCTTTTGCTATAGAGGTAAACTTGAAGAACTTCAGCAAGTCTAAACACATAAAAAATTGGACATGTAGATTAAAGGATCCACTTCAACAAGTCTAGAACACAGATAAAATATTGGATGTGTAGATCAAAAGATCCATACTACAAAGCAATGAGCAATGAGAATAATGGAGAAAAGCAAATATCAAAACAGCACATAAAGTTCAAGCTTTTGAGTAGCATGAGCAAGTTATTCATAAGATCATTCCAATAATAGAACATAAACAAATTATTTTCATTGCTTGTAGAGCATGCTATGTTTGAAAGATCAGGAAGATATTTTCTTTATTGAATGATATTTTCATTTCCCCCCTATTTTTTTTATAAAAAAATCAATTATGAAACAATCTGTTTGAGTTTTTTACTTCTAATAAATTTTATGGAATATAACAACATACCTGCGGATCTACATCTGGATTGATTCTAAGTAGAACAGGGACTCTCTTTCCTACTACTCTTGCTGCTGTCACAATGTTTTCCAAGTCAAACTCACTATCAACATTCACAAAAACTTCCTTTTCAGCAGCTAAAACAAGATCCTCCAGCATCTTGCCATTCCCATTGAATATACACCTGATATCCAAGAAAGTAACAACACATTCACATGCATTTAGAAGTTGATCAAATCATATGAAGTAAAAAAGTCACATGAGACAAATCAACATAGAGCCTAGATAACGATCACTAAAAGTATGTATAGCAATGAAACCTAATTGCCATACCCATTAATAAACAAGGCAAAGAATGCACTTTCCATCCAATAAAGAGACAGTTACTAGCATCAAGTATATCACAAGCTAGCATGTAATTGAACCTTTTGCATTCCTGCAAGAATTGCTATACCTTTTGATTCAGTACATTGGGATTTCTTGCATGAGGCTCTTGTTGGTCTGAAGTTTCCTGAGAAGTTTATAGCATGGACAATGGAGTGTGTGACTACCACATCTTTCTCGTTGGCCATCAATGGGTGGTCTTTTGGGCTTTTCAGAGGTGCAAGAGGACTACGACAAGGAGACCCAATGTCACCCTAAATATTTGGTATCTGTATTGAGATCTTTATTAGGCAAATACAACAATGCACCATCAAATCGAGTTTCAGTTTCTATCCCCAATGCAGTCACCTCAAATTAGCACACTTGGCCTATGCTAATGATTTTCTAGTATTCAGTCGGGTGATTTGGCATCTATGGGCACATTGACTACATGTTTACGGCAACAACAGGACTAATTGCCTAAAGTCGAATATTTATCATCAGCAAGAGGCTACTTTCCATCATTTCTAGGAGGGTACTATGCCTTTCCAATATTTGGGGATCCCGCTTGCTTCTCAACGTCTTTGAATTTCAGACTATAGCCCCTTATTGTATTCTTTAAATTGGAGGATCAACATTTGGCCACAAAAGACACTATCTTATGCTTGCAAAGCACAACTCATCACCTCGGTGCTCTTTTTCATGGAATGTTTCTGGTTATTTATTTTTCCTTTACCTCAAGGCATTATTGATCGTATTTACAATATTTGTAGGTCTTTTATGTGGGCATCTAAGTATCCTCTAGTGTCTTGGGTGGATATGTATAGACCTAAAGATGAAGGACACTTGGGATTTCGCAATTTGCGAGCTTGGAACCTTGCCCTTCTGGCTAAGGTACTCTAGAGGATACAAACTAAGGTGCCGCTCTTTGGATCAAGTGGGTACATCACACTTAGTTAAGGCAAGCTGATGTATCGACTTGGGAGGCAGGTCACTCAGATTCCCCTCTGATCAAGCGATTGCTACAGATACAAGATCTTATACTATTGGATGTTGGGTCGTTGGAGGATGCTACACAGAGGCTGGCGGATTAGTTTGAGTAGGAAGGAGTGGCGAGGGCATATGACTTGTTTAGACGTCCTAGTCCTAATAAGTCATGGGCACGGTGTGGAAGCCCTATGTACAACCTAGTCATGCAGTTACCTTTTGGATGCTGGCACATAGGCATCTTCCCACTAGAGACAGGCAGGATTATCTAGAGGATCGACATTGCACCTTTTGCTAGCAGGTGTTGGAGACACAGGAACATCTATTCTTTGAATGCCCCTCAATTACAAATCTATGGAGGAGAATCAGGGAGTGACTACAGATGAGACAGGAGATGTCTATCTACCGACGGACGTTGAGAGTTTTCGCAAGATACTATCGCGGAAGTAGGTTGTTCACCAAGGTTATACACTTTGCCTTGTCTTCTTTGATACACTTTGAATGGAGGGCTAGAAATAGTAGTTTCTTAGGTGAGGAGCAATTATACAGTAAGAAAATTTTAAGAAGGGTGCAAATGCATGTGTACCGACGGTCTTTGGGAGTGTATTTGGATCTGATACTATGTCAGACATGAAACACTCCTAAGTCCATCTATTGTACTCTTATTTAGTGCTTATACATTTTCACTTGTATATATATGCTAAGTATTACCTAATAAGATAGCAATAGTATATCTCATTGTGATGGCGTCACTGGAATTGATATGCAAAGTTCACGTTTTTTTAACTAGTACCAGCGTAAGCTTAGATGCTCAAACTCCATGAGCGCAAGCAGTAGGCTTGTCAGAGTTTACCAGATTAACAACATAGAGAACCAAGCAAAAAAAAAAAAAAAAAAAAAAAAAAAACCCCTTTTTCAATAAATGTTCGATTTTTTTTACTTTATTTTAGACTAATATTTCGGGAACCAAAATTATCACCTTTTCGGATCAAATCCAGCCGCTAAGGCAAGCCTGAGCTCGTTCCCGCTGACGAGCACAGCGCCACAGCCCAATCCCCTGAGGTGTTCCAATATCTTGAGATTGTTATTAGCCTTGATGGCGTACCCAACGACGGACCTCAGCCCCTGGAGAGCCTCCTTGTACGCCTCCACATTTCTCGTAAGCTGATCCTTGCTGTAGAGGTAGAAGGGGCTCGACTCGACCCCCTCCATGACATCCTGGACGCGGACGCCCTCGCAGTAGAGGAATCCATCCTCTCCCTTGGAGAAGCAATGACGGAACTCCGTCACTTCGGCTGCGCGGGGGGCTTGGGAGCTGACTGCCCTCAAAGCGAGGGTTTGCAACCGGGGGGAAGCTGGGAACCGTAGTGATGGATAAAGGGAGAGTGCCGTGGAAGTGGGCTTGTGAGGGACTTGTGGGGAAATGGAAGCGCGGGAGAAGAGCTGCGCCGCCGCCATTGCCAATCGTGTCGTTCAACAGAGCAAAGGAAGCTTAATGCCACTTTAAAACCTAGAGGATAGAGAAGAAGACAAAAAAACAAAAGGGGGAGGGTGGATGTCATTATGCATAAAGAAAGGGTGAAAATGGAAATAGTCTTCTCAATAAATATTGACCAACGTTGACTTATTAATGACAATTTAAAATTTCGCCATTTAAAAAAAAACACTTTAGTATATTTCACCTCGAAAATGCTTTAATTTTATATAAAATTTCGTTAACTTAATCGAAATTATTTATTATTTTATTTATAAATTTTTATATTTTATCATCCTCTTGGTAATGAACGGTCCAGATGACATCTCAGCCGAACTGGGTGAAACCTATAAAGCTCTCTCTCTCTCCCCCTTTCCCCATCGGCGCATCACCAGGCGAGGCAGCGACTCCGTTCGGCCGCCATGCCCACTCGAGCGAGGGCGAGTACATCGTGTTCTGCCGGAGTTGGTCCTCGTTCATCTCCTTCAACGGTGTCTTCTACCTAGTTGTCGGTGAGGTGAAACTGACGCTGCCTGGTGCCTCCCCTTTCGTGATTTATCGGCTTGATTTCTCGCCTCGAGGTCGATCTGCGTTTCCTCTGTTGTGCTCGAGTTAGGATTTACGATTCATGTGTTTCTGGGTATTCGGATTTAACCGTTTCTCCTTTCGATCTATTTGTATTGGTCGGTAGCTCCACCTCCGGGATCGTGTGATTTGTTGCCGATCTTTTGTTTCGCATGTTAAACTGAGGGTTTTGCATCTCTTCGGGTGTGTTCGGAATACTTGGTGGTCGACAGTTGTGTGTGGCTGTCTATGTTTGTTGAGAAATTACTATTTTGGCACGGGGATATTTGGAACGGAGGAAAATGACATCATCGCCAGTATTCTAGGATCATGGTGGATGAATTTTTCCTGTTTTCTTTCGTACCTCTTGCAGTCTTCTCACTGCTCAGGCCAGGCCAAAGTATAAGGTTCAGATTGTTTGGATCCGTGTTTACCCTTGTCTCTTCGTAAAAGTCCCTGGAGGATGAAATCCTTTCATGCCTCTGATTCTTCTTGAATAATGAGCATTCACAAATATTTTATCTTTGCCGAAAATTTGTTACATTTGGAGACTGCTGCAATTAGAATTCAGTCGTTGATTCGTAGTAAGATTAATTTAGTCTTAGTTGACATCAATTTTGATAACTTTGACACTTTGTTGTTTTTCCATGCTGGTTCCAGGAGCAACCTAAGAAAACTTGCTGCATCTTTAAGATCGCCAGCATAACATCACAGAGAAGAATCTGTGAATGGAGTAGCAATTTATAAGCAACATCCCGGTGGTATTCAAGTTTAGCACTTTAATACCCTAGCTTAGTCTCATATGGGGAGTGTTGGGCTAACAATGGAGGTTCATAAGCTCAGACAATCTAACTATTAACTTGTGCTTAAGCATTTTGGGTATTTGGTTGGTTCTCACCGTTCTGGGAGAAACTTGGCTTTCTTAGTTCAAGTTGCTCAATGCTTGTTATGTGGGCTTTCAAGGTATGTTGCTCAATCCTTTGTTGGACCATTGCAACACTTATATTTCATATCTCATTTGTTGCTCAGATATTGCATTCTGTTTTCTGTAAGATTTTTTATTTTGATGTTTAAGATCTGTCAAATTGATTTTGATGCACATGATTAAAAACTCAGTTGCTTATACATCTTTCAGGAATTTGTATGGTTGCTGTAGGCATTTCTTTTTCTTACCGCTTGTATTTCATACTGTTTCACTAATGTGCATAAAATATTGCTTCTGGCAGATCTTCAGTTTCAGGATGTAGTTTGAACCTCAAAAACAGGACTGTTTGATGCACATGTCAAAATGCCTCTTGGTCTCAAAAGTCAAGTGAATGGTAAAAGAGAAAACTTTGGAAAAACAAGCATGTCGATTTCGTTGTTGTCCAAGCATGAAGGCAAAGCATTTAACAGGGAATTTGATAGGAAGGTGAATAATGGTCCTGACAATAAACGACCACGTCTAGATCAATCAGACATTCATGCTAAAAATACTCAAATTGATGACGATAGCACTATCTTCCAGAAAAAAACAGATTTGATTAGATGCTCATCTGCTGGTAATGATAGGCTTCTACTGTTTAAGTTGTATAATGTGTATTGTATAAAGAAAGAAACATAGGTCTTTTTTTTCAACTTTTTACATTTGATTATGATCCACTTTATGAGTTATCTATCACTGATAGTCTGTGTCGTCTCTTGATTTTCCTAAAGAAACAGACTACGATTTCATTTGTTTCTTAATAAGTCCAAATTATAGTTTGACACCGAGTTTTAAAGAATATTTGGCATAAGGATGGATGCAGGTAAGGAAACCAGTTCTAATGTTAAGTTACTAATCTGTTGTTCGCTTGCCTCATATTGTGAAACTTTATAGGGGTCAGCAAATTTGAAGTGAGAAATCTGTGGATATTTATCCAGTATCTTGGCCTGAACCAAAAAATCATCTACTAAACAATTGTTCATCCTATACCTATTTACTTGATATATCTTCCTGATTGGGGTAGAGAATCTTTTTCCTTTTGTACATTCAGTTCAGTTGTTTTTAATCTTGTCTTGGCGGTGAATGTGAATCTAATGAAGGCTTACATGCTATATGGATATCTCTGGAATAACTACCAAAAAAGTGGTAACAATAGCTACCAGATGGACTTGCATTTTAATTTAAAATATATAAAAATTGTATTAATGTAAGTCTCTAACTAGATCTCCACGAACATGATCTGTCCTTTTTTGGATTCTTATTGTCCTTGCTAAACATATTTGCACCTTCTGGGTGCCTACAATTCAAATATTTTCCCAATAAACTTTGCTGCTATTTTTCTTTTTCTATTTGTTCATGAGTTTGTCCAATTGTTCAGATAAAGTGTGGTTGATCAAGCCAAAGCGTGGTGCTGATGGCAAAAGAAATGATAGGAAAAACTTCAGATCTGGAATTAAAACCAGATATGATACTTTACCAACAAAGATGGGAATTTCTAGCTTTGATTCTACTTCTGCAGGAAACAACCTGTTAGGTATGCGAAGAAAATGATCCTTTTTTCCTCATACTTCTTTCATTGCAGTTCTCTCTATATATGTTGTAGTAGTATATTGTTATCCCCTGCCAAGTGACTTGAAGTAACATTTAACAGTAAGGTCAGTCAACTATCAGTTGAGTGATTATATGGAAATTTGAATTGCAACATTGAACAAAAGGACTACATGAATATTTATTTACCAATTGTTTGGAAGGGAAGGGAAACCTTGGCAATGGTAAATTGTTACCGTGTGACCTATAGATCATGGGTTCGTGTCACAGAAATAGCCTCTTAATGCAGGATAAGGCTACACACAATAGACTTAATGTGGTCCGACCTTTCCTCGGGATCCCGCATTGATAGGAGTTTGTGCACCGGACTGCCTTTAATTGTTTGGAAGTCACCTCAGAAAATGGTACTTTTCTGACAAAAAGCATCACAGGCCTCAATTTTCTGCTGTGAATACCTTTCAGTGACATAAACTTATATATTTTATTTTAACTCAGCAGGAAGGTACCCTTGTGTATCTAGTGAAACTTATGAATTCACCCTCTATCCAGGCACACATGGACTAAAGTCTGATATCTCTGATATCACAAGGCATATTGATGAGATTGGCATTAGTGAACTTCTAGATGGTAGCTACAGATATTCTAATGTCAATGCTGAAAAAGGAAAGAAACCCCCAGTTGTCAGTGAAAGTATGTTGACTTCGCTGAAAAAGGCAATCTCTGTTCTTCCCTATGATGGTCTGACATATAGCAATAGCAATGGAAAAGAAGCTATATGCCTCAGTAAATTTAGTTCATCACCCGTACAGGATTGTTCCCACCCCAATAAAGATGATGAATCAACAAATACCAAGGTCAGTTTAAGAGCTCATATTTTCTTCATCATTATAAGTTATTTCAACAATTGACTTAATTTTCTTTGCCCTATTTAGTACCCTAACATAGGTGATGCTGATCTATATCAGCCGAAGAAAATCCTTGAGCATTTAGTCATTCCTTCAGGATCAGATCTTAGTACCCTTCTTGATGATTTAAGTTTGACTTTGTCCACTTCAAAGCTGACTAAACCCTCAAAAAATTCCCATGCCGCTAGCTTGCCTCCTTTCTCATGGTCTTATTCTCATAGTTCAGCTTGCAAACCCACTGTTGATTCAAGTAAACAAGTTTTAACTAAGCATGCATGTGATCAAGGTAGATGGATTAGAATTGATTGCAATTCTCTTCTCACTGGAGACAACCAGCATTGCTTCTTGGACTTGGAGATGTTAACAGTTGATAACAATGGAGATCCATTACAAAGGAGTGCTGTTCTTCAAGATAATCATCTGGACTCATCTCCTAAGTTTCCATGTGGTCAGCTTTCAAACATGGTGTTCCAAACATCAAATTATGTTGAAAGGAATGCTCCAGATGATATAAGGTTGGAAAAAGGACCTTGCATGTCTGTGTTAACTCACAAGCGGCTTAATTTTGTTGAAAACCATGCCCAGTGTTCAAGCAGCCTCGAATGTGACAACAAAGATAGTTGCTTGGTTAGAACTTCTGGAACTGAAGCTAGTATGAAATTTCAAGGGAAGGATCCAGATTTACCTGATCACATAAGATCGGCATCTATGTTATGCAGTACCAAAGTCCTGAAAGATCTGCACACACTAAATGAGCCTGGCTGCTGTGTTTCTTCTGGTTCCTTGAATTGTAAAGATATTGGAGAGTGCAGTTGGAGTTTACCCAATTTATCTGCTTCAGATATGTCTCAACATGGTAATATGCCAATTGCTTTCAAATGCATAGTTGTTTCAAATTTGATTCTCTATTATGCATTATACGCTTCATATTTGGATCATTTTATTGTTCTTTGCCTGGTAGTAATTGTTCTGTGTGTGTGTGTATATATATATATATATATATATATATATATATATTTGCTCTCCACTTGTTTGATCTACCATCTTTTAAATCTCACTGAAGTAAATTATAGGGGCTGCCAAGTAAATTTGACAATATTCAAAACTAGGTGAGTTTCTTTACTGTCTTCAATGTTTTATATAACACTTGAGCATTGAGTCGCTACACTCATTAGTTGCAAACAACATTGGTTACTTTACTCAGACACCTGAACTAAATTCCTATTCCCAAAATGTTAATTTGGCTTCTTGGTGAATAATTTTAAATAATCTGTATTCAAAGATTCAATATAATTCCCCTTCTAAGCTCAAAGAAATTTGCCAATCAAGTTCAAAGTATGAAAGAAGTCTGATTATAAGATAATAAATCAATTTGCCAATCAAGATGCCTTTGTGTCAATGCTCAAGTTCTCTGGAGTTAGCATTGGATCTTATTATACATCTTGTCTCTTTCCCATAAATTCACACTCACAATGCGCTTTGCTGTGGTACAAGCTAACATTAGTTATTAGCTATAGGAATTGATCAATAGCCCAAACTTTGTCAATATAATATATATAGCTGTAGATATGGTCTAAAAAATTGATTCTTGCATATACCGCATACAGTTATTATTGAAGTAAATGTAAAATGTATAAGCTAAACCAGTGAACCAATTAATCGGCTTATCTCATTCAGTGGATTGTGTATTGTAGTTTTAATTGTAAACTATTGGAGTTTACCACGCTGATCTTATTCCCCCTTTGAACTACATGACATGAGTATTCCAATAGGAAAAAATTGAGGTATTAATTGAGGATTTTCAATTCTGAAAGAAATTTTTATGGTTCCTATTATTAGCCTGCACTTATAGGACATATGCTCAATTACAAAGTATGACTGTGGATAACCAAACTGCATTTATGCACTAGCCGGCACCTATGCCTGAGCCTGCAGAGTGGACCATAGTTGAAAACTTATCAAATACATGGCTTCATCAATTATGACAACCAAAACTTGGTTAGTTATGTCTTGCTCACAAAATACATGCAAACTATTGCTCATCCTGTTTCTATTTTCTTTGTGTAAATGTTATTCCTGGAATTGTTTTGCACTCTAGAGTATCTTGGTGTATATCTACGAATTCTTTAAAATTAAGAAACCATCTACCATATACAGATGTGCTTTTGGCATAGCAGAAGAATCTAACCAATAAAAATATATCTGTCAATGTAACAGATTATTCACCCCGTGAACTGCATGCCGCTGGCATACTACTTGAGATGACAAGACACTGGAGTGCCCTCAAAGTCCAAACTGAAGATTGTGGAAAGATAAGGTGGCCAAAGTCTTCACAGAAGGCCATGAAGAATCACAAATCAATATCCCCAATGGGAAGATCAGAACTCTTTAGAACAAGGAACCATGATCCTGTTCGAACTGCAGATCTTCCATATTGGGAACATAAGCCAATTGAGAAGAAAAATGACATGAGAATGTCTGGTAGAGCAACTATAAAAAATTCAAATCAGTTGGAAGGTGGAGTTTCCCCGCACAAATTGGAAAAGGATCTGCAGGTTGGTGGTTCAAGCTCACTGCCCAATGCTACCGTCAGATCAACGAGTTTGATTCCAACAATGGAACGAGTTGGAAATGGTTATGAAACTCATCAAAAGCTCAGGAAAACAACAGGACCCTCCTTTATGGTTGGGACTTACATCAAAGATTGGAGTCGGGGAAGAAACAAGCAAGAATAATCCATTTTGTTTCATGTGTATTATTCTAGCCGTATTCTTGCGAAGTAAAATTTCTGTCAACACTCTGCAAATTGAAATGTTGTTCTGCTCCAGACTCCAGCAGCATCAAGATGGCTTCACCAAATTTACTCTCATCATTTGGAGTCTTTGCTGAGTACACAATATTCTGTCGAAGAGGTAAGCATCAGCATGATTTATCTTCTACTCATGAGCTTGAAGACCAAATCCAAAGCACAAAAGAGGCATCGGGTGGAACTGGTAATTTCTTGTAAATTCAACATGAATGATATCTGCGCATTTGTTCCTTAATTCTAGATCTTTTCCAACTCTAGTATTGATTGTCAACAATGATAAACCAAACGTAGTTGATTGTAGTGTGACAACCATGCCATCTGGAACTATATCATCCTCTAGATACGCACATCGGCAGGCTTCTATATGTAGTTTGGTGCCTAGATGTAGATGCAAATATGAAGTTGTACACTGATTTTTTCATGCTTTACATGTCCATTGCTGGACCTGTTACTTCAGAGTTTTTGCCGCCACAGTACACAAGGTAAATTCCATTTTTCACCAATTAATATGATATTTGGACAGGTCAAGTATGGTAAGCTTATCTAACTTATGTACATATGTTGGGTCCTTACGGAGCTAGAGGGGTTGGTGAATGCTCTATTTGCTTCGTCGATGATGATGTGCAGCGGAAACTTGACACGAACTAGACTAAGGCTAACACGAAGATTTACTTGATATCCATCTCAAGAAGAGGTGGCTAATCTAAGGATCCACACAGTACACGCTCTCCACTATGTAAAACACTCCATCTCCGCAACACACCGAAGGTGAAGAAATCTCGTACAAAACTCACAAGAAACAACTCGAAACAAGGAAATAAATACAAGAATACAAAATAAAACGTTACTTCTAGATCATGTGAACGCCTCTTGTAAGCTTGAAAATGTAGCAAAACTTCAGCCCTAAAATGTTAAAAATTAGCGGTGAGAATCGTCAGAGAAGATGCAGAGAGGGTATTGTCAGCATCGTAGCAATCGTGCCTTTTGAACTTGTGTGTATGCAACGGTCGAATCTCAATCGATCACGTGGGCAGCTGGATCGATCTACTGATCAATCCCGCTGTCTTTTGTGTTCTCACGAAGCACGCGAAATCAATCGATCAATTGATTCTGCGCTCACGGCTTCGTCGCGAATGCACTGTTCCCAATCGATCAACTAATTGATTGGGGAACGCTGGCTCGATCGGGTGATTGATCCAACACCCTTCTATTCCTCACAACATCGCAAGAGAATTGCCATTAATCGATCAGCTGGTCGATTGACTTCGGCCTAATCGATCAGCTAATCGATTGACCGACTCTGACTTGCTTAAACTCAAGTTCAGGTTCCTTGCCTAATATCCGGTCAACCGTGACATGTTGAGACTTCCTTGTGCCCAGTATCCGATCAACCTTGACCTGCTAGGACTTTGTCACCAAGTGTCTGGTCAATTTTTTAATCCACCTGGACTTTTCTCTACGTGTTAAATGTTCGGTCAACCTTGACCCACTTGGACTTATCGTCTCGTGTCAAGTGTACGGTCACCTTGATCCACTTGGACTTACCAAATACCAGGTGACCGATCATCCTTGACTCACCTGGATTTCTAATATCTGGCTTCACTCATCAAGACTTTCAACACCGCCTAACTTCACTCACTAGGACTTTCATCAAGCTTCACTCACTTGGATTTTCAACTGTCCGGCTTCACTCACCGGCGCTTTTTACCAGATTTTACTCACCTGGATTTCCATCATCGAGCT
>JBAMIE010000055.1:3801000-3817514 GCA_037177295.1 Kaempferia parviflora | reverse complement strand
CACTTATTCTGGAGATATGATTTTGTCCGTCCGATTGATAATGGGACATGGGGACAGAGAAATTCTGGGACAGAAGATCTGAACTGCTGTTGGGCCACATGGCCTCTTGTGCTTGCCTTTTGCAATCTACTCCACTGACATACCTGTATTACTCTTTCACGTATTTTGGAAAATTAAAACTTATCAATTACATGAATTCATATTTTTAAAAAGAAAATATAGGTCACAAACTCACAATTGTTTATCTTAATTTTCTCCGAAAATTATTTAATTCAGCATGAAAAATTTAAAAATAAAAAGAATGAAAATTCTAAGTTGTGAAAGAAATTTCTTCAGCTCAAGTGCAAAATTAAAATGTTTATGGATCTATGTGAAATATACTCCAAATTAAATCACCAACTAGAAATGGTGGCTACACCAACAACACTCTGAGTTGTTTTATCTTCTTTCCGTTTCACTTATTTGGTTGTTCTTCGTCTTCCTACTCTAACTGCGTCTCCTCGCCTTCTCCTCTTCTAATCCCTCCTGGGATTGCTAGGTACAGAGATCAGCAAAGATGTTTGATTGCTTGGTCGGCAGCAAGTTCTCCTTCAAATGGTAACTTTTTGTTCTTTAATCGCTTTCTCGCGGCCATCTGGTTGCTATTTGTTGCTTTTGTTCTCGAGGGGAAATTTTTTGTTTTGCTGATCTATTAAGCATGAGTTCGTACGATTTTCACCGCGTATGATCGCAGCAAGCACGCGGTGAAGTGTACAAGGTCGCGAATCGAGGCGATCTGGAAGAAGAAGCAGGCCATGGTGAGGTTCCTCAAAATGGACGTCGCCGACCTCATTGCCGCCGGCCATGAGTCTAACGCCTTCGAAAGGGTAATTCGTCTTCCAATTTCCGTTTTTTTTGGTCGCCCTCTCCTCGGTCAGTAGTTACCAGTAGCTTTAGAGTAGGGAGTTAATGCGGTTTAAATGGCATCAGCTGGCGTTTTCTGCTTAAAAAAGATGAAAAAATTTCACTGTGCTGGTGAAATAGGCTTTTCAGTGGATCGATGACATTGGGGCTTCACATCTACTTTTGCTTTTACTTTCTGCGTTTTCATCAAAATGGGGGGCAGGGATTTGCTAGGGTTCCACTGTTCAAAAATTGTCAATTTTCCTTATGATTTCCCCAAGTACATTGTGGGGCATGCATGCTTTAATGGAGGTCCGAGTAATTGTTTCTTTTTCTGCTGCGTGAAACAGATGGACGCACTCATTTGTGAGATAAATCATGCGTCTTGCTATGAAATGATTAAACAATTCAGTGAAGTTGTCTTGAATCAGCTCCCAAGCCTGCAAAAGCTGAGGTACCAAAAGAATTCTACTTGCTGTACAAATACTATGCTTCTTAAATAAACAGTTCTACATTCTTCAAATGCTAAATTACAGCTTTTGGCTTAGAACTAATTCGTTCGTTTGATATTTTATTTCGATATAAATGAAGGTCATATGGTTATTTTTTTCCAGTTGCTTCATCTTCAAAAAAACATAGCATAATAAGAATCACTAATGTAGCTCATATGGAGTTCGAATTCAAATGTACATTACATGAGCCTAAATGTAACTACTTATATATGTTTTTATATGATATTCTCTGAGGGATTCCATAACTTCAATTTTCTTTCAATTTATTGATGTGTGCTTATCAGAAGATGGTTTTTGTTATTTTGATGTACAGAGTAAAGTCAGTTTGAACTGGTTGCATGGGATGAATAACGATGCACTTCAGAAGCTGCATAGTTGAGTTTGAAGAGCATTTTGAGATGCCCGTGTTATGTTAGATTATGGAGGAAAAAATGACAACAAGTTATAGATATTGTTAATTGACATAGTGAATACTGTCGACACAAGTTAAAAAAGTGATGGAAAGCTGATGAGATTGAGTATAGGAGACAAATATTAGATTGGTGGGTGGTGGCATAACAAGTGATGTGTGATATAAAATTGTTGGTTTATGTAGAAACTGTAAATAATGTCACGCAAAATACAATGATTTTGATCCAATAGAGTTTATTTGCTAAAATAAAATATTTATACACATTTTGCACATGTCTATGTTATATAGAGATAAAAAATATTGAGTAAGCGGTCAACTGTCAACCTTTCAGAATTGAAGAAATTTGATTGCTATTTTCTACATTTCAACAATTTTGGTTGATATTTATATTCATAGGGAATGCCCTCAAGGAGCAGTGGAAGCTGTGTCAACTCTGATTTTTGCTGCGGCTAGATTCTCTGATCTGCCAGAACTATGTGATCTTAGGCGTATATTTACAGATCGATATGGGGGTCCTATGGAATCATTCGTAAATGCTGAGGTTCTCAACAGTTTGTGCTTTTCTTACTAAAAATGTTATATTGTGAATCATGTTCTCATAGTCGAGAATGGTTTTTTTCCAGTTTGTTGAGAAAATTCAGAAGAAGACATTTTCCAAGGAAGACAAGTTACAAATGATGCAAAATATAGCAGAAGAGTTTTCTGTTAGATGGGATTCTTCGGCGTTTGAACATAAATCATCTAATTCCCCTCCAAAGAAATATGTGAGTTCTGATAGAGTAAAAAACTATCTGTTTTGTTAATAAAACAAATATCTGTTTCAGTTTTTTTTTTTGTTGATACATTTGCTTTTTGAGACAAATTGCATTTCCTATAATTAACGCTGCCGTTTACATTTCAGGAACAGCCTACGAAAGTTGTGCCTCTTCATTCTGTGAATAATGCAACTCGGATAATGTCGACTGAAGGTACAAAGGTCCAATCTTTACCTAAGAAAAAGTGTAAGCTAAAGGCTACGACCATTGAACAGTGGCATCGGCAAACAGATTCGAAGGATAATCATATGATTTCAACTGTTAGTCCTAGCAATGCTCCATGTGAGAAGGCAAGAAAGGCAGAAGCTATTGAGATCGAGAATGTGAAACCATATCTGGATGACGGGGTAATTCCTCTGTATGTTAATAAAATAAGCAATTGGACAGATGGAAATGACGAGACTAAAGGTGTTTGGTATAATAAGACAGCAAAAGTGCTGGAAAAGGTGGACCCAATTGTTCCTGAGAAGAAAGGAGTTTGCTTAATGAAGCCTTTAAATGAGAAACAAGTCATCCCTCCATATGCCAAATCAAACGGGAGTAATAATTACCTCCAAGTGGAGGAGAAGATCAGAAATGACTCACAGTATGATTCTTCACAAAGATATGCCGAAATGGTGTATCCTGCTGAAAAGAAAAGGCAACCAACCAGTTTGGTTTCACCTTATGTAAAACCAAAAGTCAGTGGTCTTTCTGTAATCAATGATGTTAAAGCCATTCAAAAACTGGATTCTACTTGTCCTACCAAACCTTATGTCATTTCTGATGATCGCAAGGATGAAATTCTTGGCAATGCGGCAAGCACAGGTAATTCGTTGCAGAGGAAGTTGCAGAAATTAACAGTCAGCGAGGCCAATGACAGTGTGCTAACTGAAATGATTGATAGAGCCTTTTATCATGAGAAGAACAGAAGCCGAACCCCGAGAGACCGAAGAAGATATACAAGAAGGCAAAGCGCTAGTTGCATTAACGATTACTATGACAACGGGAAAACAATAAAGAGATATCATGGTGAACCTATTGAAAGTGAAGTAGACACCAGAGAAGGACGTCAAGGCAGGCACATTGCAGGTGCCAATGCCAATTACTATCATGATAGGAAGACCAGCGGTAAACATCCAGGAGAACCAATTGATGATGAGATGGACAACCCAAGAAGACATGCAAGCTGGAAGAGCGGTAGTTGCATTGAGGAATACTATGATGTGGGGAAGACTGTTGATAGACATCCAACTGTACTCATCGACGATGACTTAAACACCCGAAGAAGACGACATAGAAGTAGGCATAGTGCTGGTAACGACTGTGATTACTATGATGATGGGAAGACCAGAATTAGGCTTCCGAGAGAACATATTGTTGGCGAGAAGGACAGCCGGAGGTATTCTAGTTGGAAGAGTGTTGGCCATAAAGTTGAATACTATGAGGAGACCCACACCAGTAATAGGCATCGAAATGAACCCATTCATCAAGAGTTAGACGACCGAAGGCAGCACAGAGGCAGGAAGCATGAGGATGACATTTGTGTTTACTATGACAAGGGGAAGATCGCAACTAGATACACAAGGGAGCCTTCAGATGGTCAGATAGACAACCAGAGAAGACATACAGGATGGAGAAGTGCTGGCACAATTAGTGAGTTTTATGATCAGATGGACACTTCCATGGACCACTGCAAACGTGCAGAGAGGACCCGAACACCAACACCAACTAAGTCTCGAAGAAACAAGGACTGGCAAGATGCTGCAAGATACGATGAGTACGACAATGATGAAATGGTCATGGATAGGCTCTTGATTCACTATAGCAGAAAAGGGACTCCGAGAGGATGCACCCACAAAACAAGGAGAAGCAGGAATCCTCTGAGAGATCACGTTCTGGATTCTGATAGACCAAGAGCATCTGCACCTCCTCTAGATAGAACCACCTCGACGCCACCTGAATCGGTTGGGCAATCTGAAGTAGTTTCCAAGGTCCCTGCTCGAGTTGAATCAATGCAACGCAACATGCTAAGTTCAAATGGCATCCGAGTGCATCCGAGACTACCGGAATACGATGAGTTGGTTGCACGTTTTGCCTCCTTTCAAAAGGTATGAACCTCAATAGTAGTACCATACAGTTCCTGTTTTACTCTTGTTAACAAATTTTAGCCACTTGAAACATTTGAAAGAACTTATATATGACTATATTCTATTTGAAATTTCAGAACTTAGATGATCGATTGTCCTCTTTGCTTTATTGTAAATGATGTCTATGATCAGAAAAGCATATTTTCAGATTCAGTGTGCTATTTAACATCTAGTTCAAAGCTATCGTGGAAAGAATATCTTGGTTGAAAGAAAAAAAAAATTGAGTAAACAAAAGGGGAATGAGTAGATAGAGGTGATGGTGGTGACAGTGCAATATTTGTTTGGTCACCATGCAAGTGGGCACCCCAAGCAACTTATGAAGGGTCCTTTATCATCATCATACCACCACCCACTTAGCTTTTGCTTTCACATCCACTGTGGACAATGAGTGATCTCCAACTAAACTTTCTTTGACGATAATCTGAATCATTCAATTTTTTGCATTTGATGTCGTATTTATGTTAGTAAAATCTTCTCTTTTTTTTCTTCAAATTCAAGCATGATTGCATGAAATGATTTTTTAATCTTTTATTAGATTCTATTCTGAATAGCTATCCTTGATACCTTGAAGGGACAAAAATCAACACAACTATGTTGTTGTTCTTTGAAATCCACCACTATGGTATTATATTTCAAAAATCAACATCACCCTCCTTCGAAAAAACAGAATTTGATCGGCCCTTGGTGAAAGGGCTAAAATGGAAGATAAGTATGTTCTTTAGGAAACCTGAAAGTTAAGTACCTTTTGATGAATTTCACAACTTTGGGTACATGTTGGAAGATTAAAATGGAAAACAAGTACATATTTTGAGAAATTTCAAAATCTGATAATTAAAAGCATCTTCAATAGTTAAACCTCTAGATGAGATTTTTATAGTCTTCAATGTGCTACATAAAAAATGTAAAAATCTACTATTCTCTCTATAATAAAAAAGTCTTCCTATAAATTTTTTATGGACTCTACGTTATAAATCACATACCTTCCTACATTACAAATTATAAAGCACACTGCAACACTACTTTAACATTAATTGTGAGCTTCATCTTCAAGAGGGAAAAAAAGTTTGAGTTTTTATTATTGCTTTTGAATTACAAATTTTAAATTTAATCTCTAAAATGATTTAAGTTTTTTTATTAAGGTTTTTTAATTTTATAATTCTAGTAGACTTTACTTTGGAGGAGCACATATCCTCTGATCCACTTTTACGTGGTCCTTTCCTGATCTACATCAGGAGAATCATTGGATCAGATTAGGAGGGACCAATACATGGATTCATGATCTAATCCAACGGTTGATATACACTGGACCAAGGATGATCCAGAGATTTATAGACCGAAGGATCTCAACTGACTTTGGAGATGCTAAACTGCGTTTTTAATAATTTTACATGTTTTTTGGACTTGTAATTTTATAGATAATATTTTTAAAATAAAATAATAATTTCGCTTGCCATAATTTTTTTTTTAAATTTTTTTTCCGAAATCTCAGCTAGTAATTTCGCTAAAGTGTTCGACCAACCAGGTGGGCCACCCCACTTAAAAGGGTGGTCCCACCTTCAATCCTTTCCCTCTCCTTTTACACTGAATTTAGAAGCCCCACATCCCTCCTCCGTCGATCCTCTGCTTTCCCTTCCTTCCCGCATGGAGAAGTGCAGGTCGTTCCCGGACTCCTCCTCCTATTACTCCTCCGTCGCCGGCGGCGGATCCGGCCATGAGAACCTCTCCAACTCGTACAGCTTCAACGGGCCGAGCGGTAAGGGCGAGGGTTTCGCCAGCGCGGCCGACCCCGAGCTGAAGCGGAAGCGGCGCGTCGCCTCCTACAACTCCTTCGCCGTCGAGCGCAAGCTCAAGTCCTCCCTCAGCAACAGCTTCAAGTGGATCAAGAACAAGTTCGCAGACGCCCGCTACGGAGTCTAATCGACAAAGGCACGTATCAATTTAGCAATCCATCCATCCATCTATACATGTGCCCTCTTTTCGATTGAATCTTTTTCTTTAGGGTTTTGGCTTGTTTTGTTGTCTATCCTGTGTGGAAGTTATTAGCTAGGGTTTGATGGTTTGTGGTGGATAAAAATTGGAACTTTGCAGTTGTTCATGAAGCCTCTGTTCATCTTGGAGCTGCCTTTGTTCATCTTCGAACGTTTTCCCCAAATTCCAATTTTCATGAATTTCTCTGTTTTCTTCTGAAAATTTATTGATCTCTCGGTTCGATATTCTCCATCTCTCTCGGTGTGTGAATGATATCCTTGTCTTTTGGAATTTGTAATGTTTCGTTCAGCCTTTGGCAAAATGATCAGTTGGCGTTGTTGCCTCTTGCGTTTTGGCGATAAAAAAAAGATCATCTTTTCCGATTGCTTATGAAGTCTCTGTTCATCTCTGAAAACCTTCTTCCAATATCCTTTGTTTTATCATGGAAGAATCGTTTTCAAAGTTTCAAGTATTTGTCTGTAAGATTATGAAACCTCAAAGATGCTTTTTTTTTATCATGGATAAATATATATTTGGTCCTAAAGGTTAAAAAATATCCTTTCATAAGAATAATTCCACACTCAATTAAAAATATTAATTTGGAATTTAGAGTGAAATTTGATGATCAATTTGCAGTATAATCTCTGTGTATCTGGAAATTTATAATTTTAAATATTTAGTTTAATCTATTTATATTTATCGATAAAAAATATATTAATTTGAATTATTAAAATAAAATAATTTGTATCAAAAATACTCTTAGGTAGGTAAAATTTAAAAGACCGCCCTTTGTTTTATTTTAATTATCACTGAGGGCATCTCAAATTAAATAATTTAAAAATTATATATGTATTTTTATTTTAAAATATCATATTGTAATAATTTTAACTATATTAAAAAGTTTAAATTTATCCAATAATGATTTCTCCAGCAAATTGCTTTGATTAAAAGTGTTTCAGCTCAAATATGACAACTTGACCAAAAACTAAAACAGTTTGGATCAATATTAAAAAAAAAACAATTTTTGACTAACAATTTTAAACATTTTATTAATAGGAACAATTTAGGAAGAAATTTTATGATAAAAACATTCTTTTTATATTTTTCAATATGGAATAATTCCCCGACAACAGTGTAGCCTACACTTAGCCATGCTTCATAATTTGAAAAATAGGCGCCATGAAAGTACATCCCACTCGATCAAAGAAAGATAATAGAGAGTTGATCAAAATGAGCACTAAAAACTTTTCAAGAAATTTACTCCAAATCACTCATATGACTATTGAAACTGTGAGCATCAGCATGTCGGTTCTAGATCAAAGTGATAGTATTAAAACCTTTAGCTATTGTCCTCGAGGCTTGAGCATCTTTTCAATTTTTTAAGACATCTAAGTATTGTGATTGGCGCTTGTTGTGAGTATTTTTTATTATTCTGATAGCTGATGAAAAATAGTTATGGGACCGAGCATTAACTAGCGTAAATTAAATATCTGTGTCAATTTAAAAAAAAAATAATAATTTTCACCGCATTGAAATAATTTTGATACGTAATTTTTTTGGGGAACAAATTTAAAACAATTTTGATCTAGTAATTTTGACCATTAATTTGAAAAGTAGATTTGAAATTCTCCCTTCAATTAAGTAAACGTCACGCCGTTGTGAACCTGTGGTAACGATGACGGGCGGATGTGCACATAGCGTAGAACGCCTTCGCTGCCTCCCCTCTCTCTCTTCTCCGCCGCCCATATAAACCCCCAATGCGAGGCGGCGGAGATGGAGGCGGAGATGGAGTCCGAGATAGAGCGGCTCCCGGTCGACCTCCTCGCCCACATCTTCTCTCTCACCCTCTCGTTCAAGGATTTGGCACAGTAACGCTCCGATTAGCCCTATATGTTTTGTTGTTGTTGTCGAATTGAATTGAATCTAATCTTTTGGTTTCATTGGGGGGTTTGAACTTGCTAGGGCGAGCGGAGTCTGTCGGAAGTGGCGGCGAGGAGTGGTGCAGTCGCTGGCGAGGAAGGAGAGACTCAGCTTCGCCGGGTGGAATGTCGATGATGAGTCCGCCTCCAGGGTCGTGCGGGCTGCCTACAATATCACGGAGCTGGATGTGTATCTTCTTCACCTTCCCTTGTCTTACTCTATTTCGATTGCTTTTCGTCTGCTATTTTGCTCAAAAACGCTGATTTTGGTCGTCAATTGAAGCTGAAGAGATCAAATAGTTGTTATGTTTGTACTTTGAAGAATTTGCTCTTCTTAAAAATTTGGAAACCTTTGCCCTCTTTATATTTAGCTTTTTAATTTGATGGAAACTGCTTTTCGGCTGTAGTTCCAGGAGTTGCTGGGGTTGCCAGATAACTGACCTAGGGCTGTATAAGATTTCACAAACAAAATGTGTTGGTAATCTATTATCAATATCGCTGTGGGGCGTAGCCGGAATCACTGACAAAGGAGTAATTCAATTGGTTAGTACTTCTCCTTTATGATTCTTGCAATATCCCATGGACCATGATTGTGTCTGAAAGTTCAAATATACATAAAACCATGTTTCTTGTGATCATTGAGATAGTAGAGCAATTGTTTAAGTTGGACAAGTAACCCTGGAAGAATTATAGGTCAATTGTCTATTTCAGTGGTTCTGAATTGTACGTTTCCTTGTGTTGTTCAAGTTGACCCATCTTATTTTAGCTTACTTTTGACTTTTCTCATCAGTTGACTTATTTTTTCATCCTCATCAAGTTATCTTCCTTATTGAGATACCTATTGCTGATACCAAACCATCTTTAATTAGGAAGATGTCGAGACAGTTTTGTCAAAGTTCTGTGATCAACTAATAAGTTGATGCCAATCATACTTCAATTATCCTGCTAACCTCTTTCTTCATTATGTTACAATTCACAAACTCGAAGTTTGATCAGTGACCTGTAGTTGTGCCACTTTGGTTGGGTTATGAACTAAATAAGGGAGACTACACAGATAAATCCATTGTTATTGTGTATGCTAGTTGAATTTGTTCTTTCAAACTGTCAATTCATGTATTCATGTGAATCGTGTTCCATACCATTAGCATGATTGTTTTGAGTTCATGAATGTATTGTTTCGCCCATACACATGGACATCCTGGACAATATAATATTAGCCGCTAAAAGCATGGCTTATCCCATGAGGCCACACCTTCGTTCTGGGGCTCTCATTCTTGCAAATGTTTTCCATTGTTACTGAGTAATATTTTCTATTGGGTTCAATTCTCTGACTGTATTTTATAAATTGCATAATTTGAATAAGTAGTATCTTGCAAATTCTATCTGCTGTGATTTCTTTTTCATACTTGTCCCCTTACCACGATCACTTATATCTGATTTTATTCAGGTGTCCAGAGCTAATTCGTTACAACACCTGAATATTGGGGGTACATTTATCACAGATGAATCACTGTATGCCGTTGCCCATAGTTGTCCACATATCAAGGTATTCTCCTAAATATGTTACTCGCTACTTGGCTATTTCATGATTCTCAAAAACACAGTTGAGAACTGATAGATCAGCTAAACATTATTATCCTATCAGGTTTTCAAATCCACTCATAGTTTAATACCCTATTGTCATTGTAGTTTGTTTTGTTACTTCAGTTTTATTTTTCGTTCCATCCCTTGTCTTACTGAATTTGCAGCATCTGCCTTATGATGGATGGATTATACAAATTGCGTTCTTATCGATTTGCTTTAATTTGATGCCTTAGTTTCATTGTTCCATGAGTCCTACATGAATAGATGCGAAACTAGTTCATACTGAACATGTTCTCCCACATGACTATCAGTACTTGAAATACAAAATTTCAGCATGACCGTACAAAAATTTGATTCATTTCCTAGTTTTTCAGCAAGATGGAAACCTTGTTTTCTTTGACCAGCATATCATCCATAGGGAAACTAAATAATGTCTATGCAATCTAATTTTCGTACTCCTAATGGAATGGTATTCATAATAGTGGTGATGATAACTACTTTCCCTGACTATGCTTCCCTTAAATTTTAGACTATTGTTCTATGGAGTTGTCGCCACGTCACAGAACATGGCCTCATCGAGCTTGTCAATAAGTGTCGTAAACTTGAATCGATCAATGTTTGGGGTATGAGGGTGCCCGTGGATTGCTTTGTGAGCTTGCTTGCCATCAGCCCTGCTTTGAAGATAAGGCCTATCACCCAACAACTTGGAGTTGGAAGGATTTGGCAAGTAGCATAAACAACTTGACGAGGGTTGCTCATTCATTTGTTACCCAATGTGCATAAATAAGTAATGTTTTATTTGACATTCATAAATAAATACGTTGTTGTAATTGTGAATAGACAAAGAAATTTAATGACATTGAAAAAAATAATTGGTACAAATGGATAGAATATATGGAGATTAAACACTTCAAGTGGTTTAATGGTGATTGTTCTTGCTATATGATATATCCATTAGAATGCTTAAGGGATAATAATGGATAGCAAGTAAAAGGTTAGTTATGCTTCATCCTTTGTCTTTAAATATTAGTTATGCTTCTTGTTTCTATCCTCAACAAATTCAGGATGAAATCATGGAACAAATATCTAGTTCTGTAGAGAAGGAACTTACAGATCTTGCTGCCTCAGAATGCAAACAAAATCAAATGATCTTAGTATTCTGGATCAAAACACACCGAGAGTTACAATTCCACGGGACGATTTTAGCTGTCATTTCTTGAACCAATCACGAAGACCGTTAAAGATTTTCGTCATGCTTAATCTCCCAAACCGTAGTTTTTTCCATTTGTTCTTTAGTATAAAAGGATGCAGCCCAAGTATATGCTCCGGCATAAAATCATGCCTTGTCAATATGCCAACGATAGGCATCCCCTGCAAGAGTTGAAAAGGACATTGTCATATAGCAAGATTCGCATCAAAAGACTGAATACAATCGGTGATACACTAAATGAAAGCTAGCATAAGTAACCAAGCTCAAGAAATATACATAGAAATAGGCAGAGGCAAAGATAGTTCAAGTGAGACGTGTTTCGTACCGAAGAAGTGGACTTTGGAACAACCAAGAGGTGTCTCAGGCCAACTTCACGGAAAAGTATGAGAGCTTTCGCCAACGACATTGTCTCAACAACAGTATAAGGCGAAGTATTCGTGAACTGATGTAAATCAACATACATATTCATCTCTTCAGCAGTCAGCTCAATGGCATCAATGAGCTCATTTTTATCAGAGCCACGCTTGGCGAAATCATCAGCTGAGAACTCTTTTGTAGTGTCAATACTTGAAATTGCTGGAGCATGAAGAAACTGTTTCTTCTTCAACAGAACGAGTAAATGCGAACGGAGAATGAGGCCGAGAAGTACAGGTGAATCAGAAATGGGAGGCTCATCTACCACAGGGAAGCCATGATGACCAGTGGCCTTGAGCACATGAACTATGTTGCCAACTTTTTCGACACTGTTGAATACTTGCAAAGGACCTCCAACAACGTCACTGACCGTGAGCTGCCTCATATATGGCTCGGCATGTGATTCAAGGTAAGGCAGGCCCTTCAACTTCACGATCAGGTCGTAGATGTTGGCAGTGAAAGCATCAGCTACAGTCTTCGATATAAGTGAAACCAGCATGAGCAGAGGAAGAAGTAGGAGATTGTTGGTTAGTTCTAGCATAATTACACAGACCGAAACAGTCATTCTCATTGTACCGCTAAGGAGGGAGGCTGAGCCAAGGACCGCAAAGAGACCATTGTGAAGAGTTGAATGTGAGCCCATAAGCATACCAATAAGACGTCCTAAAGTTGCACCAGACAAAATAACAGGCACGAAAAGACCAGAAGGAAGTGCCAAGCCATAGCTGATGATGCTAAGAAAATAAGTAGTCACGAGGAATAAAAAGACCGAAGATTTCTGGAACACATTGTCTGTGTCGAGACTGTAGAGGTTTCTTATTGCATCATCGTTTGTGTTAAAAAATAAACTAGCTAAATCATTGTAATGGCCGGGAGAACACTGAAACTTCTTGAAATTTCCAGACCTGCCAATTGATGGACAAGCTTCTGCTAATCCGGCCGGGCAAGGCTTACAAGATGCGAGCCAAGGTAATCCAAATAGGCAGCATGAGGCGAATATGGAAACTGAAGCAGCTAGAAGAAATTTGTAGACATGGCCTTTCCTGAAGATGAGCAGAAGATATGGATGAATCTTCGCAATCAAAGTAGAAGATCGAAGTGTACAATGATCTGAGAAGTGAGGAATACATACTGATGAATAAGAGTGTAGAATCTAAGAACCTTGTCGAGGAGGAAATTGTACAGGCTTCCGAAGATTCCTCCTATTACTCCTAGAATGATGACTAGAGTTAAGTCAACTAGGTGATAAGGGACATCATCTGAAGTGACATCAAACATGATAAGGCCACCCTTCCCAAATAACCCACATTTTCCGCTTCTACAAATATCGATTAGCGCCCTGAGCACAACCGCAACGACTGCTGTAGTGAAGAAGGCTCTCCATAGCAGTGCACTTCGCCACCTTCAAAGACAAGCTATCACTTATCTATATATCAGTTATGAGAATAGTACTGTAAACCAAAAGGCAGGCAATTGAAATTCTAAACTGATACAACTAATGTGCCTAAAATTTTCATAACCCTTCATCAAATTATATGTATGACATTTGATCAAGAAGATAAAATCTTAATCATTGCACACAGACCTCGACCTATGTTTATCAACTTCTTAAGGAAATTTTCAATGCAAGCAAAGATAAAAGGCAGCATAAGGAAGATATGAAGTAGCATGATACCATGATGATACACATTCCAGCGCAAACAAAACGCCACCAACTGGTGCGCGAAAAGCAGCAGCCATACCAGCACCAGCTCCGCAAGTGACAAGATCCCGTCGGTCTCTGTCGTTCTTGAAGTACCTCAACCATGTGCAAGTCAACTTGTACTTCCGAGACCCGCCCTGCCCAAGTATGGATGCAATGCAAGCACTCGTGTGCACCATGGGACCAGCCTTGCCCACATAGAGAGATGAGGAGACAGCAGCAATGCTACCTGCTACCTGTTGATTCCAGTGTTGCTCAATTTTATGCATCAGCAAGCTTTACTTCTTTATCATTCAAATGGTTCAACAATGCAGCAACAAAACTGGACTGTTGTATCGCATTAATAACTTCAATATGCCTCCCTTGATCATGATAAGAATGCATCAGTAAAACTCAACTTTTTGAATAGCTGTCTTGATTCAGCCATAGATTGATGAAACCAAAATATTACTATTACACTCTGTTTTACTTCTATACAAGATGAAAATCATGCACAAAACTTGTTTTTTTTAGTTCTCAAGTATAAAGGGTAGGTACTCTCATCCATGGAATTGCAATCTACCAATTCTATAAGCTGTGCAGTTCAATTGAATTGAAGTAGTTGTTAACACTGAGAGAAAGAGGCATAACTTCTTTTACTAAACTCTATTGATGATTGAGATAGATGAGATATTTCATTTTAGACCAATTCCAAGAATTGCACCTTGACACATAGCGTCTTCAATGAGAAAATCTGAGGAGCATCAACGCCATTCAGATAGGCCTTCACTTCCGGAATCCCAGATCCGGCTGCCGCCGGCGAGATGAAGGCGGTGATGGCCGAAGCAAAGATGACGAGCAGAAAATTCGACCCCGCAAACACACCGAAAGCCCGCCAATACCTAATCCAACCAAAGTAAGACATCAGTTAGCAAAGAAGAAACAGCGGCGCACAACGAATTCACAGCCGAATCGCATGCGTCCGTACTTGCGGTCGAGCATCATATTGGAGGTGACCACGAACTTGACGCCGGCGATGTTCTCGATGGCGAGGTTGTTGAAGAAACCGATGGCGCCGGAGAGGGCACCGACGAGGAAGCAGAGAGTCCACTTTAGGATGACGTACTGCATGATGCGTGCCGCCCCCCGGCTGCGCCAGTCCTGCTTCAGGAAGTCATTCTCGATCAACCTGCAACCCCTCTTTCAGACCTCCAATAAAATAAAAAAAAAAAATTTTTTTGCAGCATCCAAAAATCTCAAAACTAGGGCATGTTTGTTTTTCTCCTTTTTTGGAGAGAGAGATAGATGGAAGAGCAAATCAAAATGCTGCCCGCCTGCCCCCTTTCTTTTCAGAAAGAGAGAGGGAGATGTGGAAATCGATTCTTCAATCGTCCCCAAATCTAGATCGAGCAGCAAAGGAGATGAACAGGAATGATGAGAGGTAAAAAGAAGAAAGTACTCGTAGTCGAGGCTTTCGATGGGGCAGAGGTTGGAGCCGACAATGGCGAGCTGCGAGGTGGTGTTAGAGGCGAAGCAGCGAATGCTGCGGGGGTGGTGATGTTCCTCCAGCTGCGAATCGACGGAGAGAAGAGCAGTCTCAAGGTCGTCGCTGTCGCCGTCAACGAGCTTTTCCGCTTCCATCGGTAAACTGCTCCGCCTCGCACACTCGCATTTGCTTACTCTACCCTTCCTTTTTTGCTTTATAGAGATTCGAAGAAGAGGAGAGGAAGAGAGGGAACTGCGTCGTTGACTGTTCGACCAAATGAATGTTCATGCGGCTTTTTTTGCTAATTTGAAAGTTCAAGGACTATTTTGAAAAAATAATAATAAGACACAGAAGTTTTCTAAACTTTAAATTATAATTTTGTTAATTTGGAGGTGGACAATTGAAGTTTAGTCTCTTTCAATTAGTGTGCCAATCAAAATGTCTCAACAAACCGTCAAACATCCCCAACTAATTATTTTCATGTGTTGAGGCAGACATTAAATGGAGTTAATTTTTTTTCTCAAATAAGTCTTCCAATAATTGGGCAGTAGTTGGGTCAAATTGGGCCTAATCATTGACGGTCTCCAAAAAAAATAGGAGGGAAGTTGGGCCATGCTCGTGGCTCATTTTCCAAAATGAGCTCCCCGTTGTTGAAATCGCGGTCCGACGGACAAGCTCGTAGCTATCTAGGTGGCCTATGAGCTCGCGAGTAATCGTGAGCTCATGCCATTTTTAATTCAAGTGTTTATTCCCCACCCCCCATTTCATTACAATAATAATTAAGTAAATTAACCACCATGAGACAGTTTATTTATTAAATGGATTTATGAGGTCCCTCGGGGTGGTGTGGTACAAATGGTTAAGACATAAAAAGTTATCATATGAGATTTTAAGATTAAAATTTGATATGTCCGAGCATACCCTCCCCTATGTCGTGACCACTTATACAATGGTTAGTAGCTACCCGTGATTTACCTCCTTTGTGTTCGTCTACGGACAGATTGACCAAGGCGCTGGGGAGTGAATCACCTTTTACCACATTAAATGGGTTTATGATCGTGTTGGCCTAAAGACAAATTGACGGACACTAGAGATGAGTGAATCGTCTTTTAACACATTAAATGAGTATATGATGGCTGCGACTATGGTGTAGTGGAAGAGCGTCTAATTGTCACCCAGGGCACAGTGATATTGTGGGGAGGGAGTGCGACCGTCCCCTCTGGAATTTAAAAAAATAATTATTAGTATATATTTGAAAAGTCCTCGCCGCTACTTTAATCAATCGATTCACTATTGGTTACTGTCAGAAAATTGAAATTTATCATATATTCATTGATACCACTTTTAAAAGGAAATATTACAACTTCGAATGTTAATATTAAAATTTAAAAATAAAATATATAATAATAAATTGATAAATTAAATGTAGCAAGATAACTTGAAGTTTCAACCACTAAGATACAAGCCCAACAAAAAAAAAAAAAAAACTCCTTTTTGGGGAT
>JBAMIE010000055.1:3771119-3786508 GCA_037177295.1 Kaempferia parviflora | reverse complement strand
CCCTAAAAATACTCTAAAAATCCAGAAAAATCATATTATATTTATGAAGCTATTTCTGGAAATTTTGGGGCGTTACATTCGGGTCCTTAGAAGGTGCCTTCCACCTGCGCCTTCAGCTCCGCGGCAGGCTGCTTGGGAGGCACCTTCAGCTCCTCTGAAAGCACCTCTAACACTGTTCATAGCAATCAAAAACTCCTCTTTTGACCTGCAAAATAATGTTAGAAGCTATCTACCCTGTAAAATAGAGTTAGTACAATAAAACAAGGGTAGTAATTAAGTTTCGTCATTCCAAGACTAAAACTTAGTCAAAAGAACTCAGCTTAGAATCCCAAAATGGTTCTAAGCTGGTTTGATGCTTATTTGTTCCTTCGAACAGGAACGCGTCCTCACCAATCACTCTCCTCCAGTGACTTACCTCACTTACCTTCCAGAATCGAACATCCGGAACTTAGACACCAGAATCGAACATCTGGATCGCTCACACCAGACTCGTGCATCTGGATCATCCATACCAAGAATCAGACATCCTGGATCGTTACACCGGGAATCGGATATTCCGGATCACAGACATCGAGAGTCGAACATCCTGGATCATGACACCGGGAGTCTAACATCCCGAATCGAGACACCAGGAGTCAAACGTCGCGGATCATTACTAGATTCGAACCTCTAGATTTTTCCTGCAAACTCCACAATCTTGTTAGATCTCACAGACCTAAACTTTAACTTATTTGTCATTCATCAAAACTTAAGTTTCACTATTAGTGCAAACTGCACCAATAGTTAGATCAACAATAAGTCTTATTTTTGAACCCTTTATCATAATCAAAATTTAAATTCAATTATTGATTCAATCTGCACCAATAATAAGTGTTTAGGTTATATTTTACAATAATGAAGTGAAAGGCTTGTATTAGAAAAAAATTCTTCATTATCTTTATTTATTAGGTTTTCAAATCTGTATTGGGATTTGGTGGAAACAAACAAATGTAAGAAAAATAAATGTGAATAGGAGTGACAATTAATGGATAATATTTTATGGTATTCATTAAGGCTTACTCTTTAATTATATATATTTGTAAATTAAATATTTAAATTTTACTATTCGATTAATTTTGAAAGTGATCGATCCGATCCTATAAAAATTTTTCATCGACAATACAGATAGATGCTGATAGATGTCCAAAGATATTTACCATTTTCAAAGTCATAATTGAGAATCAATTAAGTAAGAAATTTAAAATTATTAAACTTGCATTATGATGGTGAATATTACAGTCGAGATAGGTAGATTAAGCGAAAAATATCTAGGACTTTTTTCACTACTTATTCAATGGAATGCCTCTTTATCAGAATCACTTTAGGGATGTACACGTAAGCAAAGCAATAACTAAGTATAATTAATTTTATTTAAATATAAAATTTGAAGTAAATTAATAAAATGATATATTAGACCCATAAATATTTGGTTGGTGAAATATTTGATTGTGGAATTTGAGATATTTAAAGAGTGAGATATTTGATTAATGATGTGAATGTGGAGACCATAAATATTCGAGAGAAAATATCCCTAACTATTTTGGATGCTCTTATAGGCACAATACATGTTGTAATATTATAAAGCGGTGTATTAGGGTGCTCAAAGTAAGGTTCCTAATTTTAAAAGATATGTATCTAATTACTAGGCAAAGATTAATTCCAATTATATGTTGTACGGTGCATAATTTCATACGTCAACATCATGCAAATAGATAGTTTATCTATGAAATACTTTTCTAATGATATGCTCATGTCCAGAGTTGAAGGTAATTTTGGTGATCAGAGCTAATTTCAATTGATCTGAGCCAAACAACTCAGGATGGGACACATGTGATGAAATTACAAGGCATATGTGGAGCATCATTCATAATTAACTTTGTATTTATGTTTAATATATATGAACATGTGAAACAAAAAACAATATGTTAGGGTATATGTATTAGGCGACGTTTAGTTTAGGGGTTTAGGAATAAAGGAATGAAATAATAAAAATATAAGGTATTTGGTTAATGGTTTGAAAATGACCACTTTGAGATCATTCCTAAATAATCGTGAATGGACAAAACCCAAATAAAGTGGTAGGTTTAAAATTCGTTTCCATCTATTGACGTGTCTTTTCTTTTTTTAGAAGTGATTTCCAATGTAATTAAAAATATTTGTGAATTTTAATTTTAATTTAGGATTAATTTGAATTTAATAATTAATTAATAATTACTAATTAGTTAGGGATTAATTATTAATTTATAATAACTGAAGTAATTGATTAATTGGTTTAATTTGAATTTAATTTAGGATTAAATTAATTAATTAATTAATTAGGAATTAATAATTGATTGATTGAATTTGGATTGATTTAGAATTGATTAAATAATTAAAAAATTAATTAATTAGAAATTAATAATTGATTGATTGAATTTGAATTGATTAAATAAATGAATAAATATTTAATTAGGGATTAATAATTGATTGATTGAATTCCAATTGATTTGGAATCAATTAAAATAAATAAATAATTAATTATGGATTAATTATTAATTAGTAATAATTGAAGTAATTGATTAATTATTTTAATTATAAATTTAATTTAGGATTAATTAAAATAATTAATTAACAAATTAATCACTTTAATTCTAATTAATTAATTAAAATCTAAAATTAATTAACTAACCAATTACTAACTTTTAAATTAATTAGTCCTAAACTAAATAAATTAATCAATTACTTTATTTAATATTAATTAATTATTAGTTATTAAATTTTTATTCAATATGAATGAATGAATGAATGGATTAATTATTTTAATTAATCCTAAATTAATTTAGAATTAATTAATCAATTAATCCTAAACTAAATAAATTAATCATCTTTAATTAATACTAATTATTAAACCTTAATTCAAAATTAATTAATTACGCAACCTTAATATATTAACTATTTTACTTACAATTTTCCATTTTCCATATTAAGTTTTCTTTTCTATAAAATAGAAATACCGCATATTATACCAAACGTATTTTCTATTTTCTAAAAACTATATTAGAGAACAAAAAATGGAAATAAAAAAAATGAAAAAGTAGAAAATGATTTTTTTTTTTTGCTAACCAAGCTCTCTAAAATTATTTGAGTTCTTTATTATATGAAGTCATTTCAATGAAAAGTCATTTAGATAAATAAAAATATTATTTTATTATACTAAATTCGCTTAAATAATTGATATCATCTAGTAAAATAGATTCCTTTTGGAAAAAAAGTTTACTAATATTGCAAAAAGGTATTAAAATTTAAAGCTCTTTAGGAATAATGACCTAGGAGCGTCGTGCAATATGAAAAATTATGAAGGGCGTAAAATGAAATTTCTCTTTTAAGATCTCGCGAATCTTTCCATTAGGTTGACACTCGCCGCTCTGAAATCTGCGGCGGCTGATCTCAGCCTCTCCCTCCTCCTCCTCCTGGCTCCGAAGGTAAAAAATTTAGGGCTTTATGCTGTCGAATCGATTTGTTTCTATCTTGGACTTTAGAACATCCATCAATTTTTGTTGAGTGCATCTTCGTAGATTTCTCTTGCGCACCATCTCCGTGTCTTTTGACTTTAAAAGTAGCAGTTTTTGTTTGCCGTCGTAACTGGCATGTTCTTATCTATTATTCTCGTAAAATTCGTGTTTTTTTCTGGGCTAACTCTTGTGCAATTATGTTAGGGTTCAGGGTTTCTATACTCGTCCAGCTTTCTAAGGACTTACATTTGACTTATTGTGTATCATGATTTTTGCCTGTGCAATCGGTTGTTTACGTTTTGCATGCTTTTCTCGTTGTTTGGAGGATCAATCTGCTGGGTTGTCTTCTTTTTTTGTACTTATGTTTTCCACCTCATCTTGTTTAGGACAGACGCATATAATTTAAACAGACGCATATAATTTGTGCAGAGATTGTAGTAGCTTAGCGTAAAGAAATCATTGTCCTTTCGTTGGTCGATTTATTAGGGAGTGTAAGGTTGGACTTTCCCTTACTGTGGATATGCAATGATTTGTGCCAAGATCGTTGCAGCTTACTATTAGCTAAATCATTGTTCTTCCATATGTTATTTACTGGTAACTGTAAGGTTGGTGCTTGCTGTGGATATGCAACACCAAATGAACTATTCAGACAGCATTTTTTTTTCTTCATTTCTATGAGTTCTCTTTCTCATATGCCCATTTATTTTATTTTGCATGTTTGATTTTTTTATGTACCTCTCATGAGTTTTTAGAGGACACTCTTTGGTGTAGGGAATTCCGTTTTGTGTTAAATTGCCTTCTAAATGATGCAGATAAAGGTGAAGGCAAGCAAGAAAAATGGGAAAAAAGAACAACCCTATTGTTTTCCTAGATGTAGAGATCAATGCGGAAGCAACTCATAGAATGGTGTTTGTGGTATTGGATTTATTGTGCCGCTATTAGTCTAAAATATTTTGTTTGTTTTTCTGATTCGTCACTTAGTCTAAGTAGTTAGCTTTCTTCATATCAATTCATATGTTGTTAGAGGGTTGACAAGTTACTTTTTTGGCAGCTTTTTGCTGACATTGCTCCTAAGACAGCTGAAAATTTTCGAGCACTCTGCACAGGTAACTAAGTTTACCAAGGATACTAATTTTCACTGTGTCAGTGTTAATACTTGTTTTTATCCACTCACGTGACCTGTTTGTTTACACTTATGTGGAGGCTAGAGATTGAAAATTATTCGGTCTTGAAGTTTGTACTCTGAGAAAACTGATGTTAATGATCTATGGACATGGACTTGAATGCACCTATATGGCCACGTAGATGTTTCTTGGTTTCAGCTTGGACATTTTTTTTACCAAATGCACGCTCCTATCCTGTATCAAACCATGCATGAAAATAGTAGAGACCGTATAATTTGCCTTTGAAATTTATGTCAAGGCAGCAAAAATCTTGTTAGTGTTGAGTAAATCTAGCCAAAAGTTGATACCATATATGATTTGTTAAATTTCGGAGGCTTCTTGTCGGCTTGTCCTAACTTGAAGTCTAACAATTCAAAACACAATGCCTTTTTCCCCTCCCCTTTCTAATCACTGGAATATGCGAGTGCCCATTTGCATGAGCAGCCATGTGTGCTGGTTCTAGACAAGTGTCACTCAAGATGGCCTTGATTACAAGTTGTGGGACTCCTGTGATAATGCAACTGATCACTGAATCATACATTGTGCTATTTAAGTAATTCTGGTGAAGTTATGCTTATGCCTAACTCATGTGCTCGACAAGCTTGTTGCTTCATTTCTTTTTCTTTTTTACTGTTTGTAACTGCGTAGATGACTGTCCCTCTAAATGAAATCAAGAAAGCAGTTTGGCATGCCCCTTGTATAACTGTGACATTGTTCTTTCTTTTGTGATGTCTGTTGACTACTTGGATAAGCTAGTTGACGATCCTTATAAGCTGGAAATATATCCTCTCTCTTTTCCTTCCTTCTGTATAATACAGTAAGATGAATCTGTACTTTCATAGGAGTTTACTTTTTTTTTTCTTTCAAATTTTAAAGTGTAATCATGGGTAGGGGTTGTAGGGGAAGAATTAATTGCCAACTTTTTTTACTGCTAATATTTTTCTTCATTTTACTTTGCCTTTGTTGAGTCATCGATGTGATTACTTGCTGAACAATTGTTAGATAATATCTCATTTCATACAACTTTTTTTCCTGGTTCTAAATCTTTTTTAGCTGGTGCTGCATTACATGAATTATTAGATAAAAAGGTCCTCTTTTTGAACCATTGTTACATAATATCTTAGTTTGTTCCAACTCGTTCTTCATTAATTGCTTAATGAATTTTTCTTACAGGTGAAATGGGATAT
Source organism: Kaempferia parviflora (assembly GCA_037177295.1). Lineage (NCBI taxonomy): Eukaryota > Viridiplantae > Streptophyta > Magnoliopsida > Zingiberales > Zingiberaceae > Kaempferia > Kaempferia parviflora. The sequence continues at coordinate 3,780,628 of JBAMIE010000055.1, read as the reverse complement.
GGGTCTAATACTGGGAAGCCTTTGCATTACAAGGGTTCAATTTTTCATCGCATCATTAGGGGCTTTATGGCTCAAGTATGTTCTTATTTCTTTGTGGGATCTACACAGTTGTCTTTTATTATTGCTGATGCTGGTTGCCTTCAGTTCTCTTGTTGCTTCAAGTTAGATGTGATAGCCTTTTTTCTTGTCGTTTTTGCTTGTTTAAGCTGTAGGATACAGGGCAGATGGTCACGACTGCTTTTCTTGTCATATTTTTTATGAGGTTGTATATTGTTGTGTCTTATCACTGAAATATTTTTCATCTAACTCTGTTCAACCGATCTTTTGTGATTTCTTATAAGTCAAAGTGGCGATTGACATGATAATTAATTTGGCAGGGTGGTGACTTTTCAAGACGTGATGGTATGCTTTCTACAGTTTTTTTAAATTCTTTATTTTGATTATCACTGTAGTTATTATTCTAGGATAGAATCTCTCTATAGAGCATGTGCACTTTCCTATTGTCATTGCTGCATATTTCAACATTTTATTTGTCTAAGAATCTGGACGTTCCTTCTATACTTATATATCTTAAGATTAGATTGACCTGTTAGTCTGCTTCATATGTGATGGAAAACTGCAACTTTTTGGATTAGTTTTAATCCATTTAATAAAATCTGTTTTTATTAACTATTTTTGCGTGTTTGGCAGTTTATCTATATGGTTTAAAGCATGCTCATGAGTGTATGTGTCATTTTCTTTTCTTCTACTTGTAATTAGACACCTTTTGCTTGGCTCTCAGTTTTAGTTTTTGTCATTACTTTCTCTTTGGTAGTTACCATTCAGATGCTCTATTATTATTAGTATAAGATTAAAATTGGGTTGTTGGAATTCATAAAGAATAAGGAACAAGGCTGAATGTCTAGAAGTCATTGGATTTGTTCTCCAGCACGTCCTACATGTGTTCCTATGGATCACGTTCTTTGGCATTTAGGGAAGCACGTGATTGTTTAAGAAGGCTTCTTCTAATTTTTTCAAGTTTTTGGTATTATATTTTCTCTTTAATTTGTACCCACAATTTTTTCCCAGTTGCACATCACTTATATACGTTCTGTGTTCCATTTTATTACCGAGTGGAAACACTTCCTGTATTTAAGCAATTATAATACTTCAACTTTAGTCTCGGGAAATAGAGGAAAGAATGGAAGAGTTACAAATTGTACATGGATCCTGAAACATTCATACACATCCTTTTGTTATTATCCCTGTCCTTCCCTTCCCCTCCCTAGTTATCTATCCAAGTAAATATAGCCTTAACATTTAGAGCTATGGTGGTCAGTGTAGCAAGATTGGGATATTACCTAAGATTGGAGGGAGGTTCTACCTATGAATTTTAGGTTTAATGCATAGGAAATTAGACAAGCAAAGATAACTGAGAAATAATGCTGAAATGGGCAGCAATAAATATATTGTTGGGGAAACAGGCAATGCAAAGAAATTAACTAGCTATTAAATTAGAATAGTGATTTTCAAGAAGAGGATGAACAAAATTGTAGTGAGCTTTTTTGTTGTGGAATCTGCACTATGAAGTCCATGCGCTAGTTGAATCCTGTGGAGCATCAAATGAAATCCAATAAAAAAGTAATTTTTTTATTCTATTTTTTCTTTATTGTTTGTTTGTTATTGTTAATTGTAAAGTTTCTACCATGATAAGGTCGCAACACAATAGATTCAATGTAGTCCGACCTTTCCTCGGGACCTCACGTTCGCAGGAGCTTCATGCACGGGCTGCCCTTTTGTTATTGTTGCTAACATTAATAAACTTTTTTAGGACTAAAAAGTGAAATTTCCAAATTTTACTTGGAGATTTGATTGTAGGTGTAAGCCTGCAAGCCATTGTTTTTTTTCTTGCACATTTGTTTCTCTTGCTCATTGCATTCAATACATACATAAACTAAATTGTTGAGATTGGTTTGAAATCATGTTTTACCATGTTGACTTTGTGAATCTAATGCATTGACCATTAACACATCCATTGTTTTCAGGAACTGGCGGCGAGAGCATATATGGTGGCAAATTTGCAGGTGACATATGTGCTTGGGCATGCTTATTTTGTCTCTGGCCTATATGTTTTTGAGAACTGTTTATTCCATTATCAATATTGTTTTCATGTTCCATCTACTTCGTTAAAAAGCAGAAAGTTTTTCTCTATCATTGCTCTTATGTTTATTCCTCAAACATATAATTGCATGTTTGTTTATGCTTATTCACTTATCATCCTGGGCAACTTTTTCCAAAATCATCATTATTCACACAAATCCTTAGAGATGCTTTGATACCAAAGAATTACAAATTGTTTCTAGATTATCAGCTTGGTGTTCAATGATTGCCGCCTTGTTGAGTGTTTGTAACTGTGTTTGATCTGATGTGCACTGCATAGTTAGCTAATTATATAATGAAAATCTCAATACAATCTGCAACTCTTATTGAAGTTTGGTTGTGATTTTGTTGTTACTGAATAATTATTGCCTACCTTAACACTTTCTTTTTCTATATATTGCCATTACTCTTTCAAAAAAATATCTAATAATCAATCTGAATCTCAGGCTTGTTAAATTATTAAAATTATTAGCTGCTAGTTTACATATATCATGCTTGATTGGCTCATTGTTCGTGGATTTTTAAATTTGTAACTACCTATTTTAGCTTTAAAAAGCATGGATGATTTTTATACTCGATAAAAGCTTGAATATGAATTCTATGTCAAATTATGTGGTCTTGCACATACATTTCTGGCAAAAACTCCTTGTTTAATCCAAATAATTTTTTTTATAGTACATAGAAGTTCCTGATTCTCTGTGCAGACATGAGCATTTAAATTGGTCATTATGGTCTTCATAGAATTTTCTTGATGCTTCCCAGATGAAAATTTTATGCTAAAGCATGATAGTCCTGGTCTTCTGTCGATGGCAAATGCTGGAAGGGGCACTAATGGCTCTCAGTTTTTTATTACATTCAAGACGGCTGCTCATCTTGATGGGTTAGTTTTAAGTTATTTGTTAATTTTGTTTCTCTTTTAATGGTAGTACTGTACGATATTTGAGTGGCGCACTCACGATATTTTAACATGTCTTTTTTTTATCTATTCTAGTTGTCAGCCATGTTAGCCTGCACTTTTGCAGCTTCAGTTCCAACTAAAGCTTTTAATGTATGGAACATGAGAACCTTATCCGCTAATCACCTTTTAGATTTCAGATCATGTTGGTTATTAGTTCTAAACTGCTTAACCATCATGAGTAAAGTCGTAAGAATGTTGCAGATAGTATCCTATTTTGCTATGCTTGAGGAATCTGTCCTGCCAATGTAGTAGCATGTGTTCCTTTGCTTATTCTTGTGGCAAAACATTCTCAGGAAGCATGTTGTTTTTGGAAAGCTCATTTCTGGTCATGAGACCTTGAGGAACATGGAGAATGTTGATGTTGATGGTGATAGACCTGTTGTTCCTGTGAAGATTATCAACTGTGGAGAGCTTAAGGAGAATGTAGCAGTAATGCACGAAAATGGTACTCATTTTGTTGTTCAACTATTGATCTTGTTAACCTGCTTCAATATTTTTAGCTAATAACTTTATTCTTGTTGTTGTTCAACTATTGTTCTTGTTGGGTAGCTCTTTTTTGTTCCATAATTTGATTAACTGTATGCTCTTATGGTCAGACAAGAAGAAAAACACCAAATCGAAACAATTTAAAGATGCCTCTTCAGACCAGAATCACGAAGAATTGGAGCAGGTGCAACACAAAAAGTCTTCTAAAGGGAAAAGGAAGAGAAAGCGAAAAAGATATTATTCATCTGAATCTGATAGCTTATCAGAGACAGACACTGAATCCTCAGACACCGATAGTGATTCTGATTCTTACACATCGTCTGTGTCCAATATCAGCAGCTCAAGTAATGATGCACGATACAGAAGGAAGAAACATTCTAGAGTAGGCAAGCACAAGCGTGGGAAAAGAAAAAGGGATAGAAAGCAGGAAAAACGACGCAGAAGGCATGAGAGGAAACAAAGACGCAAGCACAAAAGGTGGGTTATCTTGCACAAACTGATCGTTACACATGTTTTGCAAAATAATTTTAAATGATTTTGTTTCTTTTAATTATAAAAGTAATCAATATATTCTTATTATTTTCAAGGAAATTGGAGAATGAATCTGAAACAGGGAGTGGAAACAGTGATCACCATGGAGATCATAAGGGTCGTGTGGTTAAGCCCAAGATATCTTCACTTGTGTCTGGTTAGTCTAATTTCTTTAATTTCAGAATTTCTGGGTACTTTAATTTTATCTTGTTGCTGATCAAGACACCGTCAAAAAAGGAGAAAAAGGAACAAAGGACCTTACTAATTAAGAAAAAGATATGAACAAGGGCATGGGATGCGTATCTTGGTTGTTTGAAAGATAGTTGAATAGTCTAATAATTTTACATGGACAGAAGATCCAACAGAGCAGAAATTCTTAGGGTACAGTAAAACCATCCTTCTGACTCACTGTTCTGACCTTCATTTAGCATAATGTTTGGAAGTTCTTTTCTTTTGGCATTGTGCAAGGATGCAAAGAACCTATTTCTACTGGAAGGTCAATCCCTAGAGTACCATAAATTTGTATACACCTTTATTCTTGCTGAAAAAATCAACCCTGTCAACCCAAGTTCATTTGCTACTTCTATCATCATCCTCAGCATTGTGAGAAAAGATGATTTGCTCGGGTAAAGGAGCTGACTGGCTTCAACCTTTTTCATCTTCTTTTGCAAAGGAACTGTGACTGGCTTTGACCTCTTTTATCTTCTTTTGCAATACTCAAGATAACATTACAATTTGCCAAAGCCTTAGATGTAGGTTGATGAACCACAGTTATAGCCACAAGTAGCAGTCTTGCAGTTATTTTTTGTATACATTTTTTTTTTTAAACTTGCATATAGTTCAATGGAAGAATGGAGGGATAAGATCCATTGAGCCAATTAACATGAGGGGAAGATCAAAGAAAAAGTCTAGTAAACACAATTAATGATATTTAAGAGATGAATATCATTTGACAGAGTCCATGTAACTCCCAATAGTTGGGACTGATGTGGCTTGATGATGATAATGATAATGAAGATGATGTTCTATCTTGAACTTCACTTTTCAAATAATATATATTTTCCTTGCGTTCTGTTTGATGTCAGATGGTAAACAGTCACCCTTGCTTGTCAAGAGAGACACTACTGCCGATGACGAAGGAATTATACCAGAGAAACCTCATAGAGAAATGACCGAGTTCCAAAAAGAAAATGGAGAGCTCCAGAGCAATGGTATTGCTGAATCGAAGTCTGACAACGATATGGATCAGCTCGCGGGTTCAGAAGATCTTTCAAAGAAATCTAGGTCTCTAACTAATTTAATATTGATCAAACTTTTATATAGTTTCCTTTATACTGAACTGGTGTTCTATTGGTGCTTGGGCAGAAGGGCAACCACGAGCCCAAATCAGTTAAGGTCCAAGAGTATGAGTATAAGTCCAAGAAGCAATAGTCAAAGCCAAAGTCTGAGCCCCAGAAGATCAGTGAGCCGGAGCCCTCCCAGGAGAGATCTTAGTGGAAGTCCTATCCGTATAACCCAAAGAAGCACAAGTAGAAGCTCACCTCAGAAAAGCAGAAGCAGAAGTCCATCTATACAAAAAATTGATGAAAGTCGAACTGTCAACAAAATTCCAGCTGACCAGAGCAGAAGCAGAAGTGCAAGTAGAAGCCCAGTGAGGTCCACACAGCAGATAAATCCAAGTGGGAACAGAGGAAGGTCTCCTATTCGAATAAGCTTGAACAGAAGTCGGACACAGGAAAAACAAAGCAGCACCAGTCGAAACTCAGGAAAGTTGCTGCAGCACAGAAGCAGTAGTAGGAGTCCAGTGAAGGCTAGGAGAAGTGTAGGCCGCAGCCCTGCAAGGTCTATCAGTAGAAGTCGAAGCCCTGTACAGACCCAGACACGAAGAAGCAGCAGGAGCCAGGGGAGTCCTGTTCGCTCACCTGCATCCAATCGTCGCAGGAGCTTGTCGAGAAGTGTTTCCCCTGAGGATTCTCCTAAACGGATTAGAAGGGGCAGAGGTTTCAGTCAGCAATACTCTTTTGCTAGGAGATACAGAACTCCATCTCCTGATCGTTCTCCAATTAGATTACATCGCTTTGGTGGAAGAAATGAACGTGATAGGTAGTGTGACATCATGCCAATTAATTTTCTGTAACTTTTAGGCTCATTGTTCCCTTTGATGGTTACTTGTTTGCCATTTGTAAACCTATTTATCTTTTCAGGTTTTCAAGCTACAGAAGCTACCACAACCGATCTCCTCCTAGACGTTATAGGAGCCCTAGAGGAAGAACTCCTATAAGGTATCATCATTTTTTAAATATTAGCATGCTATAGATTCTACATTTCAAAAAGAAATGATCCAGTGCAATATGCTAACAAATTCTTGGATATGATACATTTATTTCTCAAGTATCAAATATCAGTTGGGGAAATTGGTTAGGCCTCGGCCAATGTGAGTTGACTCTGGCCGGGCTGAAGGTGGAGGCTGTTGTAGTCTGACAAATGTGGGTATTGGTCAAATAAGGTAGACCCAGCACAGCTGAGCAGAATGATGTTTGAGCTTGGGTTGTTTTGGTGAACAATGGAGTGATGGTAATTGAGCTAGTTGGCCTGAGGTGAAGAAAAATAGGGTGAGGCTATTGGTGAAAGTGGACGGAGGTGATAATAATTAAAAAAGGTTCCACATGGCCTAGGCTTCCATACGGGATAAGGGATCCTCGTAGTAGTCTGGACTACAAGGAAGCCGAGAGAGGGCAGCCTTTAGAAGCAAAAGGTTGGGAGAGAACGCTTTGCTCTTATCTTCTTCTGGTAGTAGTGCAAAAAGAGGGATTAACATTCTGTAGAGTAAGCCTGAGAAACATAATTATAATGAATTCATTCTCAGAGACCACAGGAGTTGATCTCTGTAGCTCCCATCCTCTCCCCTCTTTTCCTTTGTCCCAAACAATTACTTACAGGAATTGGGCACCTCTTTCTTGGAGTATCTTGTCCTTTCCACCTCTTTCTTGAACCTAGAACTCCTTATCCCTCTGGCCCAGCTGTGTCAGGGAAAATAAGAAAAAGTGTCTAGATTCTTTCATGCATACTCCACTCGGCTGGGGATATAGCTCAGTTGGTAGAGCTCTGCTCTTGTAATTGGGCCATTGCGATTATGGATGTCTAATTGTTCAGCCGTAATGATAGTATCTTATACCTAACCTGTGGCTCATTTTATCCAAGTAATGGGGAGAGGATCAAAACATGCCATTGAAAGAGACAAAAAGATGGGCCCTCACCGTAGAGGAGGTAGGATGAGTGTGTCTAGCTTCTCCATCTCTTGGGCTTTGATTCTTGACCTATTAGACCACACGTTTGTGGAAGGTCAATTGGAAGTGTCACCGTTATTATGTCCTGTTAATCATTTATTTAAGCTTTCGCGCTGAGTTTCTTTTTATCGTAATCTTCTACTACTTTTCTGTTGATTTTGAATTTAGTGGCTACTGTTATCATGTACTCAGGTACAGAAGTCGAAGGAGTCGTTCTCGAAGCGTATCCCGCAGCCCTGTTGGCTACCGTGGTCGAAAAAGAGGTGGTCATAGCATCAGCCCAGCTCGCAGCCGCTCACCAGCCCGAGACAACATTCGCTCTGGGAAACAGAAGTCAGTCTCACGAAGCAGAAGCCCATCTGGATCAAGGTCCAAATCCAAATCAGAGTCGCGGTCTCGCTCTTCTCCAGAGACTCCCTCCCCAAAGCCTGTCGGCAAGGACCAGTCAAGCTCACCTCCCAGCAGTTCTGATGGCAAAAGGTTGGTTTCATACGGCGATGCCTCCCCTGACTCCGACCCCCCGGAATAGAACAAAAATTGAGATTCATACAAGTTCTTAAGCTCAGAGACCATCCCTTGGGGGTTAAAGAGCAGCACTTATTGCTCAGCTGTTTACTTCTAATTTCCCATGCTTTAGGACCTGGATTTTGGACAAGTATCGTGTATGTTTATCCTCAATTTCTGTAATATGTAGAAATGATCACTGTACCGTCATTTTTATGCTTCTACATTTCAGTGTCGCTATCCTCTAGTTTTACGTTAGTGATGAATTAGGATATATTATTGCAGTAGTACAAGATGAGAACCTTCCCTTCGGGGGTTCTTGCAGGATTGTCCTATGCGATTTGTAAGAGAGGTAAATAACGAGGGATTATTAGTATAGTGACCCTTTGCATGGGTTAGGTGATCTATGATGTATTTTATATATGGTAGGAATTAATTTCATGACCCATTGCGTTGTAGTAATATTATAATTAGAAAAATTAGATGAACACATGATTTAGTTTCATGTAAATTCGATGTCGTTTGATTTCCAGTTGAGTTTTAAAAAAATATTGAGTAATGATTTTTTCAAAGCTAACCCATGCAAAGACAATTGTGTCCATAATTTTTTTTATCATTTTCGATAATAATCTATATCCTTCGGTGTAAATTCTCATAAAATTCATACATACACCGACATAAATAATAAAAAAATAACAACTCTGAAAGGAGGGATAATCAACCAAAAACTCATTCCACTATCCGCACCAAATAAAAAAAAAGACAATTTTAAATTGATAAACCAAAATAAAATAAAGACGGAATAAAGTTCATCATTAAAAATTTCTTCCACATCATCAAATGTGACATACAATGAATAAAAAATAATTATGCTCTTATTTTTTTAATCATTTTTTGATGATAACTCTAGAGGGAAAAACATATTGAATTGCCCATTATATCCTTCAGTAAAATCCTAACAGAAAAGCAGTAACTTTGAAAGGGATAACCAGCTAAAAATTCATTCAACTATCCTTACCAAACTAAAAAAGAGTTAAAATTCTAAATTGATGAACCAAAATCACTCCTATTTCATTTCATGCCACATTTTATGATGAAGAGTTTTTTAATGATGAACTTTATTTCATCTTCATTTGATTTTGATTCATCAATTTAGAATTCTATTTTTTTTTAGTTTGGTAAGGGTTGTGGATTGAATTTTTGGCGGGTTATCCTTGTCACGCCCCAAGGGGTCCCTGCCAGACGAAAATCCGGCAGCATCTCCCCTGTACGGTGACAATATGAATCCTGAATACATATCACAAATACCTCGGCCACACTCAGCCGGAATATATAAAACAAAAGAGAACATTCCACGCAGTTTATATTTTCTATTCTACTATCACAACCACGCAGTTGATAAGATCAGCCTCTGGCTGAGAACATAAAAGGAAATGAAGGCTAAACGATATCAAAACATCGCAGAAAACATAATGTAACCTATCCACTACTACGTGAAAACACAGAACTCACGGAAAAGCCAATACAGCGGAATAAAGTGGGAATCATGCCCAAAACTCGATATAGAACTCACAAGTACATAAAGTTTCTATGTCAAGTATGAA
>JBAMIE010000055.1:3709173-3721983 GCA_037177295.1 Kaempferia parviflora | reverse complement strand
TTTATTTTTTATGAGCTTGAGCTTGTTTGAAGCTTGGCTTGAGCTTGGTTCGTTTAGATGTTATCGAGCTCTCAATTCAAGCTTGGCTTGAGCTTGGTTCGAACTTGGTTCGTTTAGATGTTATTGAACCTTCAATTCAAGCTTGTTTGATTGTTTAAGATTTTTGTTTGTTTGATTGGTTATTGAGTTTGATAATTCAAACTTATTTGTTTATTTTATTTTATTGTTTATTTAGTATGTTGATAAGAATTTTATTAATAAACATAGTTCACGAATGTTGTTCACGAACGTTGTTCACGAACATTAACAAGTAGAACACATATGTGTTCAATCTTGTTTGTTTAGTTTAACGAGCTGTTCAAGCTTGTTTATTTAATTGATCTTGTGTATATTGAACGAATATAAACAAGCTCTTACCAAGCCGAACACCAAGCTTGTTCACGAATGTTTGGTTCATTTACAACCCTAACTATATATATTCTACTCATTAACAAAAGGGTTTTGTTTCATCTTGTGTAGACTTAAAGCGGGGTTAGTCGACTAAAGTGACTTGTGTTGAGTGGATAGTTGATTGCTGAGAATAGTGTGCTCTCTATTTGGATTGAGTTAATTAAAAAGGCCTTGAATCAACTTGTGGAAATATTTTGGGATGGATAACTTGTTGTCAAGTAAGGCTTTCATGATCAATATTTCAATTGACTAGAGAACATTTGAGTCAACGAATAGTTGTGTGAAGCTCAATTTGAAGGATATAAATAGAATAGCTAAGGGGATCTTGAGAAAAACACTCTTACCTCTTAGAATGCTCATTCTCTAGTCATTCGACCCCCAGAATACTCACCTCTCAAAATATTCGTTCTCTAGTCATTTTTATAGTTTCTAAGTGCTTTATTTGAAACCCCAAGAGTCTAATATCTTTATCTTTAAGCTCTTGCAAGGTTTCTCCTTCATTTAATTCCTTTCATGTTTTTAATTGCATATATCTTTTTAAAAAGGAAGATTCCTGTATAAGGAGGACTCACCTAATGAGTTGGTAGGTTGTGTAGCAGGACAAGGCATATTAAATATATTGTTTGCATTTTCATGATTTTATTTCTGTGGAGCTAAGTTTGTTTGAAGCTTGTTTTGCAAAAGTAGACAATTTTGCATTTTTAAACTTCCAGCTATTTGCCCCTCTAGTTGCGTCGCTAATCCCTCTATTTAGGGATTCACATGAGAGGTAGATTGATCATTAGACTGAATAAATGCAAACGAGAAATGGTTGTTGTGAGATTTGGCCAAAGCGGAAGAGGCATGGAGACAGGCAATTGAATTGATATCGACTCTAGATCTAGAGAGCATGCTCTAGTAGTGGAGAACAACTCAACTATGTTAATTGTGGCAGAAGGCACGAACTGCTAGCAAGAAAATGTGAGAAACAAAAGCAGCTCCCATTCCGAATGTTGAGGCATTCATTGCATCGCGTATGACTTGGGAAGATGAGCATGCTGCTAAATTTCTGATTAGGAACGAGTAGGAGTTGGAAAGTCATGATTCTTGAGCCACTCACCAAGTGGACACGAGAAGTGGTAAGAGACATGGTGGGATGAAAGGGAGAAATCAATTGTGAACAGGAGTTGTCTCTAATATAATGCTACAGAGAATTTATTCTAGGTCAACCTAGGTAGTCCCTCTCTACATAAATGTATATATTCTCATTACAATTTTATAGTCACACCCTTATATGTTTACAATAGGACAACCTCAACAACAGTTAAATTAACTATAGAATCTCTATAAGATAATAGAGTTATCAAAAGAACTATAGAACCCTTGTATGCAATATTTTTCTTTTTACACATGCTATATTACTCGCATGGATTGCAATTTTGTTGTATATGCATATGGATATTTGTGTTTGTTATTTTATAATCTCACTATATTGTTTCTCTAGGATCTGTGTATATGGGAGTTGACTTTTGCAAGAAACTCTGCGGAGTGTCAATTGTCCGAAGGTGAGACATGAATCAAGTATGACTAGTTAATATCATGGACTAAACATTTAGGTAACACTTTTTTTTCCTTGGGAGCCTGTCTTTGCCAGCCCATTTCCTATTAATCCTTTGAACTTTGTATCATTAGTTATTTTGTCATTCTTATCTTATTTTCTGCTGTCCTTTTGTCATCATACCTAATCTTATCATGTATCTCCTACATGGTTCTCAACTTCCCAAGAAATAAAATATTTTGATTGAATGCAAGACACTATTTTGAAGGTTTTTAGGAGCGAACAGTTCTATATTGTTTAGCTAAGACTGTTTTTCATTGGATGCAGTGGTGAAAGTATGGAAAATGCATTAAGGGCGTGTTGTAAGGGGATAAAAATTGGCAAGATTCTCATTCATCGGGTTGGAGATGATGGTAAACAGGTTGGTTTTGGGAATGTGCTCTATTTAGTTAAACACTCACATAAATAAATACTTTAGCTATGAGCTTTTTACAGGTTTGATTGAAACATTATTCTTTTAATAATGGTTGTGGGGCAACATCTTATTAACTAGTATTGTTTTATCTGTATCTTCTATGCTTCATTATACTCAGCTCATTTATGAGAAGCTACCCAAGGATATCTCAGAACGTCATGTTCTACTTTTGGATCCTGTTCTTGGCACAGGTCAGTTTTTTTTATCCTCATGTCATTTAGTTGATACAAACAAACCTTCCAGTACACTTTTGAGATTCTCATTTATTTACCAGGCTCTTTTTTTCCTGTATGTTATCAATTGCTTTTTTGATTAGGTTCTATAATCTTTGTTGTCCTTGGACATATAAACATACCGTTCTGTCCGCCGACCGACACCGGCACGAACCTGGCACCACTCCTAGAGGGGCGTCATGACGCTCGCGATCGCGCAGGAGGGGCGTTGCGACGCTTGAAGATGCTCCGGAGGGTCGTCGCAACACCTGCGGCAGCGTAAGATGGGTCCCTGCGGGAGCGCAGGGCCGCGCCGGAGGGGCCGCACGACCCCGCGGCAGCGGGCCACGCCTGGAATCGTGATCGTGATTTTTTTTAAAAATAAATGTTTTTTAATTATAACAATTTATAAATATATGAGGATAATTTAAAGTGGCTTAATTAATCCCCAATAAAATTATCTAATTAATTAAATATTTTATTTATTTTAATTTTAAAAATATATAATAAAATTTTTATTTATTTATTTATTTATTTAGTAATGTTATTATTATTTTTATCATCTAATTATCTGTAATTTAAATAAATAATCAAACATATTTTTTAAAAATTCTAATTAAATTATTCCATTAAAATATATAAAAAATAATTTAAAATTTTTAAAATTCTAATAAAATATTATATATTTCTAGCAATGGTCTTCGTGGGTCATCGCAACCGCGATTTTTTTATTTAGTTAATTTGTTAAATATCTATTATTTATTAATAAACTAATAATAATAATTATTATAAAACATTAAAAATTATTTCAAAATTTTTAAATAATTTTAAATATTAATAAATATTTTATAAAATAATTAATTTTTTTTAATAATTTTAAAATTAAACATAAATTTAAAATAATATAAAAAAATAAAAAATACATATAATTCTTAAACATTTCAAATATATTTTTTTATAATTAAAAATTTACAAATACATTAAAAAAATAAATTTAAAATTTTCAAGTAATTTTATAATTATTTTTATAATTTTGAATTTAGTTTTAAATTTTAAGAATTACTTATTCTTGAAAATATTTTTTATAAAAATTTAATAGCCATTATTTTATGAGAAAATATTAAAATATAAATTCAACATCTCAAAATATAAAACATCTTTAATAATCAAATATTAATATACATTTATATAAATTATATTTATATTTAAAAAACATTGAAACTCTATTGGCACGATACCAAAACCGTATTATTTCGGTTTGGGACCACAGGCTCAAAGCATCAAAGGGGCGCATCTTGTCGGCTAGAAGGTACTCAATGTCAGATCAGTGAGTGAACTGTACACTTGGGTCGAAAGATAGATGCGTTTATTTGGTGGACTCGACCTTAAAACTTGTTGAAGCTAGTCGACTAATGCGTAAGACTCAATCGATTGGTTGTATTAAGGACATATTAGTTGATTTATGGATAAGTTCCAGTCGACTGGCAATTCGAATACCCCAAGTTAAGTTCAAGCTGATTGCGATATTAAGTCTGTGACAGTCTATTGATGGAGTTGACTGCAGATAACAGGATTATATCAAATTTGATAGAATGTTCAATTGTTGACTGTCGCAAACGATTGGTGTCAACATAAGTTTAGGAATTGACTGGAGCAGTCGATTGGATACAGAGCAGTTGACTGTAGGCCAATCGACTGTGGCTACAACGACCGTCGTAGTCTAGTTGACTGCCGCTACCATTTGAAATGGAGCTGAAGATGGGTACATCAACAACACAATGTAGATAAAATTTGAAGATCAATCGACTAGTGGTGACAGACAATTGACTGATTGTTACCAGATCAGCCAACGGACATATTCGAGCAGAAGGCTATAAAAGGGGCATTGTGAGAAGGACAAATCTTGATCAGAAAAATCACGCCCAAGTTCTATTGTTTTAACTTTCATTACTCTTCTATTGTTGTATCCACTTAGCTAATTATAAGAGGTTTCTCCACTTTCCGTGATTTACCGAAGAGGAGAAAAGTAGTGGACCACGGGTGCATAGGCGATGGACATAGCAACCTTGGGGGTTGTGAACCAAGTAAATCGAGAGTCTTCCACCGGTGTGCCTGCTTCAATCTTCTTGATTTTCACTGCTATTTATATTCTTCCTGCAAACCTTTACTGTAGGCAAAGAGTGACGTTCACCCACCTCTATCACACTGGCATCTAGCGATCCAACAATACTAAGTTTGACCAATAAATGTCCCAATTAGGCTATATGAGCAATCTAATTCATGTAGCTATATGAAATTGAGCCATAACACGATAAGTGTCTTGGGATTTATCATTAGTTTAACAAAATCATCTATTTCTTATATCTCTATTTCATGTGTGTATCAACCATACATTTTCCAAAGCAACGTTTTGGAAAAACTTTTACATACTCATTTTGCCTCAATTGTCGACATGCTCACCTATTGCATGGAGTCCTTTGATGATTCCCTTAAATGGGCCATTTATTTGGTTGACTGATTCCTTGTACTTGATCTAGAATCCTTGCAATTGACCCAGTAAAAGATTCCGCTTGGCTATACGAGAGTTTGACAAACATTTATGATGCTTGAGTATTTATTACTAATTTCTTTACACTTGAGAAGGGATCGACCTTGCTTAGTTGATCTGGCGATATACCACATTGCAAGATTATGGTCGCGTTTGTATTTGCTTGAACCTCCTCTTTAACTTGGTTGTTCCACAACTTGTAAGGTAGGGGTTCTCTAAGTTTATCAATTAGAATTTCCAAATCATTGTTGACATTGATCTAGTCCTCGAGCTTTGTCATGAGAAAATATTCAAAAAAAAAGGTGGTCATGTTATTTCCTTCTTATAGTGCCTCTGCTGGTACTTTTGTTAGGACCAATGCGGCTAAAGGGGGTAAATAGGTGCAACCTAAAATTTGAAAATCTTTTCTTTTTGCTCTTGCAATTGAGAGGCTTAATCAAATGTTAGCAATCAATATTAAAAATTATATGATGGAAAAATAAAGACAATTAATGCTAACATATATTTTAATGTCGTTTGGACCACGACCTATGGCTTAAAGCGGGTCACCCCTCGAAATTCCCTACACAAAATAATTTATCCTTCTAAAAGGTGGAGAAACCTTGTACAAAAAATTACTTTTCTTTTTTTACAACATGATAGAAAATGAAAGAACAAAAGAGAAATACTATTTTAAATAATAAAAGTAAACCTTTTAGATTATCCTCCTTAAGGTAGTTGAGAGCATTTTTTAACTCTAAGAACAGAGAGAGGAATGCTAGTTAAGAGCTGTGAATTGATTTTTTTTCTAAGTCGCATTCCTTAGTCTGTAGGGATTCAATTGACTTAAATTTACATGTTAGCCAATTGAAATGCCAATTTTAAACCCTATCCCTAATGACTTTCTTATCCTATCCAGTTGGCTCGATCTTCCTTAGTCAATTTAAAATGCCATCTACTTAATTAGATAATTATCACCTTTTTGTTCAATGATTTTGTCTTCAGTCGACTCATTTTACCAGTCGAATTATTAAACTGTAACCTTTATCACTTGATTCAACACTTTATTAGTCAACTCTAATTTGTGTTAGTCAATTTGTTTGTATAATTCTTTGACCTTTTCTCATAACGATTCTAACTTAGTCGGTTCAATCTCTAGTGGATAGCGTTAAGACCTTTTCACTGTTGACACAGTTTATTCAACTCTGATCATCCCAACCAACTCAAATTTTGTAGCCACAAATCTTATCCCATGAAGATAAAGTCTTGATTCAACTTACTACCATTCTGGTTGACTTAGCACAAAAACACAAAACAATCAACTAGGTAGTCGATTCAAGCTATTTCAATTATTGAAGTAAGTACAATTAACTCAAAGAGTGTTCCTATTTGCAAACAACCAATTTATAGTTGACTACCGAGATCCATCAGTGGATCAAATTTGCTAAATTTTGAGTTTATTCGTCAGCAATAACCTAGAAACACTATTCTCTGGTCGAATACACGCTAAAGTAGAAAATTTCTATCTAAAATACCCAAAATAACATTCACTCATCTCATGAATCTTCATATTAACTCCTCCCTCGAGTTGATCCCGATCTTTGAGCCATAAAACTAATTATGGTTTGAAATTTTGTACCATACTAGGGGTGGTATGGTCGAAAGGTATCATTCTAATAAATTACTGAAACTTGATACTACTCCGGAAAGATAACCCATCTTGTGTCATTGTGTTAATCATGTTCATTGAGTATTGTGTTGTATTGACATTTGATACCCTTTAACATGCAATAAAATATGTCAAAATAAATTGAAATAGTGTTTGTTATCGTTTTGTAACTTGTTCCTCTACAATACAATGTCAAAATTGTACTATTTTAAATAGGAGACAAAGTCCAATCTTAGGTATATAGTTGTTTCCTCATCTTTCCCTTTTTCATTTCCTGTTTCCTTCCCCCTCTAATTCTCCACCCACACCATTCCTTGAAAGATTGGCACGGTACCGAAACAATATTGTTCCAGTCAAAATATAAAAACTTTGACATGATCAAATTTAAAACCTTGGAACCAACATCTTCATAGGCATCCATATCTTTCTCGACAATTGTTGAATCAAGAGTTAACTCCTCCACAATCAACATGCCAAGAGTTCACTCCGAGTTGACTCCTTTGAGACTTCTTTATCTACCAAATACCTCTTGGATTTCTGTCAACTCCTTTTGAACTTCTCTCATATATGCCAACTATAGTTCCTATCAAGTTCTGCACCTTCATACTTGACACTTTTTAATATAATATGAATTAAGTCTAACTTAAACTTTTTGTCAACTATATCGAAACTATCACTACTTAGGTTATGACTGAACTAATAATTTCCCCTTTAAGTTATTAGATAAATCTCTTAGGATATGATTACACCGACCCTCGTAATGTCCCCTTACAAAATGAAATAAAAGCACAAGGGAGAGAAAAGGTTACTAAAGAGCTTGAAAGAGTTGAAGCTTAGAAAGTTGCATGCCTACAACAACAACAACCACCACGCTTATCGCACTAGGTGGGGTCGGCTATATGGATTCTGGTTCTATCTCCTACTATATTATCATTTATATTTAAATAAATTTTATGTTGTTTAATTGTTGCTAATCAAGTCTTTTTTTATTTTCCTCTTCTTCGTTTGATATGCATGACTAAGCTCTTAAAATGCTTGAGGCACTTGACCTTATATAGCACAATAAATGAGTGTTTAATGTTCAGTCCTAGTTCCCAAAATAACCTCAAAGGCTTATATAAGTCTTGGTCTAATATTCACCTTGGAAAAGATAAAAAAACAAATATAAAAAAAGACATCTCCAGTCAATTGAAAATCTGGTCCATCAATTGACAACCTAGTCCATTGATTGAATGACTAAAGTATGAATGTTAGAGCTAACAAAACATTTTTAATTGACTAAATACTCTTTCAGTCTATTGGAATCTGTTCTAGTCAACTAAAAACATTTAAACAATCCCATTATTCACATATACCCTATTGTGAGCTGACATAAATTCTGCAGTATTTGAATCATTGACAAACACGACGTAAGAACACCCTAAAATAGTAAGACTTCAACAAAAATTAAGCTCTAGGCAGTCTGACCTCTAACTATGTCATCACAATATTGATACAATCTGCACTTAAAATTAAACCCAATATTCAACATTACAATCAGTACAAAGGCTCACGTGTCTTTAATTCCTTCTCTAAGCTTGATCATCCACAAATTCTACAGTCTTCATGGTTCCCTGCTCGATCTCTGTATTATATGATACTTTACACTCGATGAATATCATCAAATACACACTTAAATTAAGTCATTGTCAAATTATTGAAGCATTGTGGTCAAATCTAACCATAAGGGAGAAACCATCGTCCAAATAAAAAGACTGCATAGATTCATATGGAGAGCTCACAAGTGAAGGTGTGGCATTTGGTTCACAGGGTATATATTGGAGAATCTAGAACTTTTATTTGAGACTTCACCATTAATTCTAATACTCATAACACATATATCTTCATTCTTGAAATAAAATTCCTATATCAAAGTGACACTATTGTAGTTAATTCAATGTTTGAATCACTTAACCAAGAGTGCATGTTCATTTACATATATGATTTCTTCTCTAGAGACCACTAGTTTTTGTCGATAGAATATCGTACACAATCACACCACTAGCGACAATCTTAAGATGCTCTGATAAAAATAGATGGAGGGATGCAGCGAAGGCAAACTATGTCAAACCAGATGAATCATAACCATATTTGTTTTACAAGGTTAGGTTGAGAATATTCAATGACTTTAAAGAAAATGTGTCGGATGGTAGTAATAACACTAAAATCAATGACCTATTTGTAGGATGAGGAAACAAAATATGTATTTGGTTTACTTGACTCAACGATGGTAGTAATTAGTGTAGATGAAAATCTTAACGATTCTTGGTATTGAAAGAATTTAACATATTCATTAGCAGAGATCATGATAAATTTCTTCTCGGCCACATTATCAAAGAGCAGTAAGAACAAAAGAAAACAGAGAACTAAATCTGGAATACCAAAGAAACTTTGAACCTGTTGCACTAAAAAGTCCCACAACTGAACAAATGTTGACTCAATCAGGTATGCGAAAATGTTGTATGGAACAAGGCAAATTGAATTGTGACAACCAAAGAGATTTTAGGTAACGAATGCGCTTTCACGCGCCGACCCATAGGATTGGACTAGAAAACTTCTAACTACACATGTGATTCATGATTTCGATGACTGGAATTTGGGCCGTGATAGATCAACGAGTGGCGGTTCCTCCTAGGCCAACGGTGGCTAATGCAAGAGAAGAGTTGTTGGCATCTATCAATAATGTAAGGGAAGAGGAGGCTAGGTTTTGGAACGATGGCTAGGGTTTGGAATGATGACTATTGCTCTGATACCATATTAAGAAATTTTGAAAGAAAAAATTATTAATTTTATCCATCAATCTCATACATATATATAGAGAGAGAGTTCCGAGTGATTCAATACATATATATCAAATTCCTACAATTAAAATCATATCCCTATATTTCCTATTTTTATTTATATAATGTATAACAGTAACCAAATAATGAGATATTTGAACTTCTTGGTCTTTGCCAATTTTGTTTACCATATATTGTCAAGATTGGATTGCTTGCAAATATTGAAAATTTTCAAAGTTTTCCATTCTTATGAGCTTTTGTATTAAACAAGCTTAAAACTCATAGCAGTAAAATGCTTATTTTGATATTTATATCCACTTGTTTACTTTGTGTGAGAAACTTCCATCACTTATTTACTATTTTTATATCACTATATACTTATCCTTTGGTTAACTAAGTCTTTCTGTTTTTGTAAAAGCCTGTTTTTAGAATTCAATATAATCTAGTGCATAGTTTTGTCATTTGGAGGAAAAGGGCTAAATCATGATCTGAAATTTAAACTAATGAGCCACTTGGCGGCAATTAGAGTCGGTGAGCTAACTTGGACAGTGAGCTAATTTGGGCAGTCAGCTAATTTGTGAATCGAACCAAATAGGGGCCTAAAACTTCACCTACTAGTAATTATTCTTTTCCACATGTGACTTTATAATGCAGATTACGAATTTATGTTTTTTAAAAAAATTATTTTGGTTGTTCTTTTTTATTTAGGAGAATAAATTAATTATTGTAGTTTTTTATTTTATAATTGTTTTATTTAAAGTGTGGGAAATTTGTTCCAAGACTGAGCTAAGCCTTTTAGGTGTATAGAAATTATTTATTTCTTACCATATTTTTGTTTAAAAATTTTTTTGTTGGAGTTTAAAAGAAACTTCAAACCTCAATGTTAATCATTTTTCAATTTAATAATATTTCTCTTGGATTTTGTTCACCGTCTTAGATTATATTGTTACTCTAGTTCTGCTGTAACCTCCATGTTGTATCACTCTACCTTTTCACTAAATTATTGAGATTTCTATCCTTGATGTGCACAGGAAACTCAGCTAACCATGCTATTGATCTGCTCATTCAAAAAGGAGTTCCTGAGAACCGAATAATTTTCCTCAATCTCATCTCAGTGAGCTTTTCCCTCATGTTCATGTAGTCATGGATAGCTTTGCTCGCCAACTTGCTACTATCCTAATCAAATCAGATTCGGGTTTATCTTAAATGATGTAGGCGCCCGAGGGGATTCACTGTGTTTGTAAAAGGTTTCCTTCCGTGAAGATAGTGACCTCAGAGATTGATGCAGCACTGAATGAGGAGTTCCGAGTGATTCCAGGGTTGGGTGAATTCGGTGATCGTTATTTTGGCACTGACAACTAATCGTCTGCCGTTAGCCACTTCTGGTGAATGATCAAGTGAGTATATATTTGACAATAAATGCTAGTAACATGTCCAAATTGTTGAGATTCCTATCTGATGTTTGATGTGAGATTGAACTGTAGTTCCTTGGGTGTCAAAAACATGCTCTTCAATTGATTTGTTGGGCCTGTTTTAGAAAACTCAGATTTTCCTTATCTCAAATAAGTGTTCTTGATGCTATGTTTACTTGGGAGCACTGCAATCAGAGGGAAAAGAAGTAGAGAATGGAAGGGAAGGGAGAGGAATAGGTGGCGAGAAGTGAGAATAGATGTATTCTTGGATTGAAGAGCTGAAAGAAATCCTCCACTCTCTAGGTAGGTAGACATGTCGACCAAGAAAGAAAATGATGCAATCAGGACTTTGAGTTCCTCGACAAAGAAGACTCTGAAGGTGAAGAATATCATGTGCATTGGGTATTCCTGTGCAAGAGAAGACATAGGATAAGGGCATTTTTATCTGTCGGTAATTTCTACATGTTTAATGTGTATTTATTTATTATAACTAAATGGCGTGACAATTAAGAATTATTAGAAATATATATTTAATAAGTTCATACCCCTAAAAGGTTACCTCCCTTACTTTGTGATTTACTTTAATAAATTTCTAATTCTTAAAAAAAATATTTCTCCTTCTGATGATGAGTTTCCTCCCCTTATAAAATCAAATTCAACACTCAAAAATGCATTAGAAAATTCATAAGCAGTCTAAAAAATATAAAATTTTATGAACAGACTTGTTATAATCATATCTATCACTGAAAAATAATTTATATGAAAATAAATTGTACTTTTAAACTTGGCACAAAGTTTAAAATATTTAGAAGTTTCAATGTTCTTCCTCAAGTTTGTATCAACACCAAAAATTTTAAAAATATTTTCTATTAATCATCATCTTTGGCTATATACACATAAATTGTATAAAAAAAATCTCATGATTGGCCAAATCAATTATTCATATATTAAATGTAATTCTAACCTAAAGTACTATATCATAACAAATATTTTGAACTTAATCTTCTTCCTAATATCTCACATGATATTATATGCCTTAATACACAAATCAAATTACCCTAAATTCTTTGTGAGATGTAATGAAGGTACAAACCTAGTGTATGTAATCTTACAATTCTAGAATGCGATTTCAATTATTCATATATTAAATGTGATATTAACCTAAAGTACTATATCATAACAAATATTTTGAACTTGATCTTTCCTAATATCTCACATGATATCTATATGCCTTAATACACAAATTATATTACGCTAAATTCTTTGTGATATGTGATGAAGGTACAAACCTAGTGTATGTAATCTTACAATTCTAGAATGGCTACCCTAGTCCACAAAGCACATACCATGCTTCTTAGAGTACTAAACTCATCTTTGGGAAGGGATCTAGTGAATATGTTGGCAAGGTTGACCTAGAAGTCTACATAGTAAAGTGTCTTCGTTTGCCACATATTCCCAAATGAAGTGATGTTTCACTTCTAATGTGTTTTGTTATTGAGTGATGCACTGGGTTCTTAGTCAAATTCATGGTCCTTACATTATCACATAAACACTTACCATTTTTATAATCCATTGTATAGTCTTCAAGTGTGTGCATCTTTTATAGCAATTACGTCATATCCCCTATAGCCATATACTCAACTCCATGGTGGATAATATAACACAATCTTATTTTTGGCTACTCCAACTAAGACCTAAGGAATTGATAT
>JBAMIE010000055.1:3675198-3700607 GCA_037177295.1 Kaempferia parviflora | reverse complement strand
TATATTTAATAATTTTTTTGTCACTTTGTATATAGCCATCCCAAACCTAAAATTCTAGATCCGCCCCTCTTAGTATGGAGTTTGATATGCTGTGGATTACCGTGCACCGGTGCGGACCCAGGGTAATTCAGGCACCCTGATAGTATCCAAGGCGCCCTAGATTGAATCTAGGGCGCCTTGGATAGCTGAATTAACAGATAATTATTATTTTTTATTATTTTTTGGGAATATATTATATATATTTAAGGTTTAAGATTTTAAAATTTAGGAGTTGGTTATAATGAGTTTAAGTCAATAAAATTTTTTCCTATGGTTCAGGCTTCCCTCTTGGGTTATAGTGTTTAAAATTTTAAATTTTAGATGTTTATAGGGTATATTATAGGTATTTAAGATTTAGAATTTTAGATGATCTAGTGGGCTCAAGTCAGCTGAAGCCATTTGAAAACTGAAGCTCAAGCCATTTACATCACTTTACTTTCCTTAGCCTGACCGATCCGCCACTGGCCCATTGGCACAAATATTTACATCCCTCGCGATCGCCTGTGATGTTTAGTTACATCTCGTTTGCTCTCGTATCTCTGGTCGAGCAACGAGAAGATGGCATCAGAAAAGAAACGATGGCTTCCCCTCGAAGCAAACCCCGATGTCATGAATCAGGTTCATCTCTCCCCCGCCTCCGTTATTGCTGCATCTCTTCACCTGATCCGTTTCTCTCTTTCTCGGGCTTTTACAATCTGTTCTTTGCCTTTTCTCATCGTTCCTAGAGAAAGGAATAGCCAAACTACTCGTATTTGTTTCATCTAATACAATAGAAAATTGATCTTGTTTTTCTTTTTCATCGCAGTTCATTTGGGGTCTTGGTGTTCCGGAGGACGAAGTGGAGTTCAACGACGTGTATGGCTTGGAGGAGGAACTCTTGGAGATGGTGCCTAAGCCTGTGTTCGCTGTGCTGTTCCTGTTTCCATACTCTTCTGACTCGGATTCGGAGGTCACACTCTGTTGCGATTCCTTGTTTTTATTAAGAATTTTGTTTTCTAACGTAGGACTTGGTCTCCTGGTTGGTCCAGGCGGAAGCAGAGAAGGTGGCCGATCCAAAGCTGATCCCAGGAGATGAAAATAAGGTACGTATATGCATATTGCAAGTTGTGCGGATTATCCATACTAATCTCTGCTCGAGGGTAATTAATGTGTCGCCCGATGCAATTTTTTTCTTCTGCGAATCTCTAATTGTTCAAAGTCTATATAGGAATCCCTGAAGCTAGAAAGACAGATTCTATCATATTTTCTGTGTTTCTTTGTTTGTGAATCACCAAATTTTTGCAAAGTGTTATGATAGCCATGTATCTGCATTAATTTGTAATCGGTTTCTAAAGATATACATTCTGTTTATTGTAAAAATGCTTTAAATCATGTTGAATACTTAACCCTTGCGTCGTAGTCGTAAGAGTAGGCTTAGTGACTGTTAAGATGTTTTTTCTTGTTCTATTCAAGAAGTTCTTATAACCATTAATATGATTTTTTTTTTTTTTTTTCTTTTGAAAAGGAAAAGTGAGCCAAACTCACTTAAACACATTCATGTGAGGAATAATTACAAAGTAATTACTAGAATAGTTAAAAAGAGTAGTCCCATATAATCAACAAGAGCCAAACTACTCTACAAGATCAATTGAAGACTCTTGGAGGACTCTAAATAGATTGTGCTACATTAAACTTTCAGGTGGGAGAGCATGTAAACGACCAACCAGACAGGTTCTTGTAAAAGGAATAGTTAGTGATACTCAGTGTTCACATTTTGAGTACTCTGGTGTTATACACTTGGAAAGCATAAATGCGGCAGACACATCCTATCCATTATTTCAGGAAGAAGTCATACTTATTAGTTTCTCTTGCCGAAAACAAATCTTTCACCTTTGATTGTGTCAATAGTCTAAGAAGAGGTCACAATATGCAAATCTTTTGTTCACAACTTGAATATCTTTTTCATTGTAGAGACTAAGAGTTTTGTTGGAGGGAGAGAGAAAGAATGACAATTACATATGGAGGTTTATCACTTACATCCTTCTTGTTACTTTCCCTCTTCCCTTCATATTTTCCATTCAAGTAAATAGACCCTATATATCATGGGAAAGAGAAATAATATTTATTTGTTATAAATCACTATTTTGCATTCTCTTTAATTTATAGATGAATTGACTGCAAATGGCAGTTATTCACATAGATGAAATAACTGCAAACTTCCAAATGGAACTAGGTTGACTACTCATGGGTGACTCAGACCTTATTCTTAAATCTTCCACAGATATAATGGGATCCATTGATCTTCTTATCTCTAAATAGTGCATAATTGATCAAAGGGTATGGTTAGTATACTTTGAGAACACACTTACTATGCATGTATTTTAAGAGGATATGCTTAATAACTTTTTAAGCATGTATGTTATACCCTAAATCATTTATAAAATTGGTATCTCTTTGTGATCTTAGTTATTTAATTGTATTATTATTTGTACTCAGATATGTTTTATTACAAAAATAAACATAATTAGTTGACCAATAAATACAACATAGTGTGATAATTAGTTTGTAAGTATCACCTTTCTCTTTCTCTATCCTTGCACTTTTTATTTAATTTATTTTTCTAGAGTATCTGAGTAGATTACATTATATATGATCCTTTGGAAATATTATAAACTAGCAAACACTAAATATAAATTCTAAGAAATAAACATGAGTTTAAGGGTACACAATCAGGGTATTAATTATATGTAGGGTCTCACATTGACAAAATTGAGATCATGATTTTTCTTACCCTTTATTAACACATGCATTTAAGGTTCAAAATCTTGAACCATGCTAGACTTTCGGTCCTTAATTGGAACGATATTATTTTGATATCGTGTTGACGTTTCGATGCATGGTGCTGCTGATTGATTAGAGGTTAAAGGTGTAAGAAGACTAAGCAGTGGAAGATGTGGCAAATGGTATCATGTTTTTGTAACTTACCAGAATGATATGTTTCGACCGTTTCGCCCACATGATACGTTATTTCAAAATATGCATGCATCATTAATTGCATACTATAGTATTTTTCTTTCCTATAGAGTGTATGTCTTAGCTTTTTACAATATTGCATGTCTTATAGTTTTAACATACTAAATGTGTAATTTAAATTCACATATACTTCTTGTTCTTTGTTTAATCCTTATTATGGTAATAGGGAGGGTCAATTATTTTATATAACATTCACTTATGGTCAACTCTAATGGCCACTTTTCCTTAATGTGGTGGAGACATTAATATTTTAAGCTTAAACTCTAAATTATCATGTAGATAATTAAACTTTAATGTTCTTCGGATGAATCCTCAAAAAGTAATGAAGATGGTTGCTTGTGTGAAAAGGCAATCTTATATCTTTTCTACATGTGTATCCTCTCTAAAATGTTGAACTTGGTAGGGGTTCACATAAAATAATAAATATTGTTAAACACATATAAAAGGAAAGAACCACAAGCTGTTCAACGGGTAAATCACAATTACTTTAAAATTTATGCCGACCCAAATATTTAACATTACTATTAAAAATATCCCGAGATATGAGCTTTGTGAAAGGATATGTAATCATCTTGTGTGTGGATATATATTGAATTTCTTGTGCAGCCATATCTCATGTGAAGTTGTACTTGGTGTCAATATTCTTGGGATTTGAGTGATACTTGGGATCTTTTGTGAATGCAATTGTAGCTTGAACTATCACAGTTAACTAACACAACCTATGATCAATAAAACATAATAAATGTTAATGTTCTTGCATCTAAATATTTTCACTAATTGAAGGCGAGACTTGGCACAACGGTAAAATTTTGGAAATGGCCTCTTGCAAAGCATGGTAAGGTTGCGTACAATATACCCTTTCCTGAACCCTGCATTACCAGATTGTCCTTTTTTTTATCTATATATTTTCACTAATTGACATCCATACAACCTTTTAGATTCATATCATTTTCTTTAAAACATGATTAATAGTTTGCATGCCATTGAATATTTAATTATTCTTTGGAACATAGTTGTTAAAAGTGAGTACTTCGCTTGCTTAAGCCTGAAGTACAGCAAGGCGCAAGCCTTGTGCTTTAGAAACCTCGGGAGCACATGTGGTCTATGAAGCGCGTGCTTCATTGCGCTTCGCACAAAAGCGCAAGCGCTGCTGGAAGTGTCCCACGATGCCTCCAGAGCCGCCGGAGGATGCCCCACCGTGGTTCTGCGGTTACCATGGATGATCTAAGTCAACTTAGGTATATACATTTGATTAATTTAATTCAACTTAAATGGGATAGTTCGAATACCCTTCATATATCCTAATTAAATTATTCCAATAAAATATATACCAATATATTTAAAATTAAAAAACTCTATTTTTTTTATTAATTTATATAAATCTGATTTCTAATAAATTTTACTAATTCATATAAATCTAATTTATATTTTAATAATTTATATTTAAAATTAAAATCTAATAAAATTTATTAATTCATATGATTCGAATTTATTTTCTGATAATTTTATATTTAAAATTAAAAAATTCTAATAATTTTTATTAATTCATATAAATTATATTTATATGAATTATCACATTTTCAAAGATCTTTGATTTCTTTTTAATTTTTTGAATAATCTACCGCTTCATCAAAGAATATTTTGTTTATGATCATTTGGATTTTCAATGACATTTTCATAGATATAATAGTCTTTTTATTTATTATGCTTTTTTCGATAAAGCATGCGCTTCCCTTTGCACTTTAAGCCTTGAGCGCTTTTTTGCGTCTCACACTTTTGACAACTATGCTTTGGACACATCAAATGAGTTTGGTGTAGATTATATTGATATCTGTTTATCATTCCGACAATAAAGCAAGTACATGGCCTGGTGCACGTCATTGCATTCATTAAGCTCGTAACAACACTAGAAAGGAACTCTCATCATTTATGGAAACAATTACCTTTTTTAGCCAAAATAATCTTAGAATATTCTCTAATCTCTATCAAAAAACGAAAAATATTGAAGTTCCCTCAAAAACTATCTTACTATTAGAAACAACTGGTTTGAAGGTTTTAACTGACAGGAACAAAAGGCTAGCAAAAATTTTCACAAATTGGGAGAAACAATCATCTCACAAACTTTCACAAATGAGTTCCTAATAGAAACTATATCAACAAAAATGAAAATAAAGAAAGAATAAAGAATGGAAGGAACCAGATTCCCAAAAACAAATTAGTTGCTAATGACATTAGTAATCTAATTGTATTCATTTTTGCATATAGGGCAAAAGTGTCTAGACAATCAATCTTATAGGTTGAGTATATAGCCTTTGGCTACTAGACTTACTTTTCTATTAATGAATCCGCTCTATATTTCACTTTATAGACTCATTTACACCCCACAAGTTTCTTTCCTTTGACAACTTCTTCCATTTCCACTTTTTGTTTTATCTTATGCTTCCATTTCTTCATTCGTGGCTTGTTTCCATTTTTCATTGGGTAATGCCTTGGATAAGGTGGTAGGGATCACAATGAAAAATGTCCTAAAGATCTGAAGTTTGAAAGAGGATATACAGGTCATTTTTTGCACTCTTTAATTCCTTTCCTAACAACAATGGAAAGATTTAGGTTCTCATCACCTGCACGAGATTTAATTTTAACTTGTAATGAAAAATTATTTTTTTTACCTTGTTCTCAGGATTTGGGTTTTAATCTTGGACTCCTATTAGTTTAAGAATAACCATCTTTTTCCTCAAGTACCCCTTGTCAAGTCTTATATTCTTAATGACAGAGTTGAGATTCTTAATGATAGGATGTGACATATAGATCATATATTGACTTACTCATAGGAGGTAATGACATGTTGAGTAAGAAATCCCTAAATTCTCCCCCGGAAGATAAGGTGTAGTGAAGAAAAGCTCTTGATCATTGTAAGTAATGTTCGTCGTTGCATAAAACTTCTTTGATGGAGGATGATAACAACTTGTACCCCTTCTAAGTTGTGGAATAACTACAAATAGACATTTTAAGGCCCTTGGGTTTAGCTTCCCTTTATTTTGACTATGCACATGTATATCCAAATATCCTAGGAATAAGATTATTTGTAGTGTGGATGTTTTGCTAGAGAGTGGATGTACACCTGATTAAGTTTTAAAACTAAAAGGAAGATAAGTTGTCTTTGATAATGACTTCTTGAACTACAGAACTTATGTTTTAAGATACTAGATTCCATTCCATTCTTTAGCATATTTAATAATCTTCCCCGAATCCTTGTCTTGAAATACACAATAACTATGATAAAAAAGTCACATTGTAACATAAATCTCAATTAAGCTTTTGGATAGAGATAAAGTTTGTGAATAATCTAAGAATGAGTTTAGTTTAACATCTCCTCATGTGCTATAGTAGTCAAAGGACCATCATCTGTGACTATTTTCTTATTGCTTGGACATAGAGAGTACGTGGAAAAGACGCTGTGAGTGGGTTATATGATTAGTAGCACCTGAATTCATGATATAAGATATAGAGAAAAATTGGTATTGAAGGCCTAAATGCAATAGGGAAAAATAGCTATGAAGGATAGTGAAAGGTATTTAGCTATAAATGTTGGTAAAAAAACAAGTAAAAAAACAACAATGAAAGCCAAGCAACAAAGATAAACTACTAATGATGAAGACTAGAGAAAAGAATCTAGTTATGAAGACTAGTGAAAAAAAGATGAGAAATATTCTGATTTGTCTTTAGAAAATAGAGCAAAAAAGAAAAAAGACATTGATGAAGAGTGGAGAAGGAAACCAAAGTTATACTATGATAGAATTGAAATTTGTTATTAACTCAACACGTATTACATGAGATCCTGGTGTGTGCTAACCGCAAGTGCACAGTCATAAAATTATCGTCCTCAAGACCGCGAAGTTTAGTATCTGTTTACAAGCAATGAGACGTTATCTAGATGGGTCGAAATTGGGAGAATTGTTGTGAAAGCAATTGCACTAAGAAAACAAAATTGAAAGACGGGGAGAAAATCAATTCATTATAACAATGATTTTACCACAACGATCATTGCCAATGTAGTTATGAATCTCTCTTTTACCTCAATGTCGATCAAACTTGAAGGTGATCTATCGTAAGGTACCCTATGCTTTCTTTTGAGAATACACTAGTGTATCTACTCAATTTAAATTAATTGATTAAAATTTAATTTAATTTCTAGTTTAATCTAAGTTAATTAGTTATTTAGTTAATTAAATTTGATTAATTAAAGTAGAATTATTAAGTTTAATTTGAATTAATTAAGTTAGATCAATTTATTTTTAATTAATTAATTAAGTTTGAATTAATTAAGTAAATTTTGGATTAATTAATTAAAAAGGTGTTTAGAGCTGTCAATTTGAGTTGGGCCCGTCGGGTTGGCCTGCCCCGCCAAATAATTTAAGCGGGTTGGGTTAAAATTTTATCAACCCAAGCCCGTTGTGGGTCGACTCGTGCGGGTTGGCCGGTGACGGGGTTGGGTTGGCCCGCGGGTTGAGAAACCCATGTAAGGCAAGTTTGTGTAACTTTAATATATTTCTTTATTATAATTTTGAAATAAAAATATTACTTTTCATCCAACATGAGTGCTTATTTATGTACATTTACATTTAAAATACCTATTTTTAAATACATTTGATTGATAAAACCTTTCTAAAGCAAAACGTTGAAGATATAAAACTTTATTTAATTATTATTTTTTTAAATTTTTGATAAGCCCGGGGGTTGGCCCGCCTAACCCGCAGCGCGCCTTAGATTGGGTTGGGTTGGGAATTTCCCAACCCGCCAAGATGTAGGGTCAGCCCGCCCCGCTAAATGGTCGGCCCGCCATGGACCGACCCGCCCCGCCCCGCCATGGGTTGGCCCGTCACAGCTCTAAGTTTTAATTAAATTAATTAGGTTGAATTAATTATACTAATTAATTAAGTTTAGTTAATTATATTAATTAATTAGGTTGCGTTTGACTGATTAATTAATTAATTAAGTTTGATTAATTAATTTATTGAGTTTGATTAATTAGTTTTAATTGATTTAAAATAATTAAGTTTAATTTAATTTGATTAATTTAAATAGGTTAGATTTATTAAATGAATTTGGTTAATTAAGTTTTAATTGAATTAATTAATTAAATTAGATTAATTAATTGTGTTTGAATTAATTAATCAAGTATTAATTAAGTGGATTAATTAATTAAGTTGGTTTAATTAAACTCAATTTATTGAATTTAACATCTCACCCATCTCTGAATTATCAATCAGTTGCGATTTTTGTGAATTTTATCTTTGTAAATTTAGTTTAAATTCTAAGGAGTGATTGACATTTGAGTTAGACTCAGGTTTAACAATTAGTCAGTTAAGTACACATTTCAAATATTGGCTTACAGGCTGTGCTGAGGCATAAAGGCCGCCTTGGGTATCGGAACAATGACCGCTTCTAGACAAAGCCTCTTTAAGAATTTATACACTTAACTTTCTTCTTGAAAAATCTTGGTCTAACTAGTTAAGGATGTGGCAAGGTAGATTCGGTTAGTTTCACTTAGCTAAGTAGACCAACTAGGTACGCCTTACCTTACTTGACTCCTTAGATCAAGCTTTCCTAATGTACTATCATTTTGGCCCACCCTGGTACTAGGTTGGTCAAGTCTCAATCAAGCCTTAGTCCTTATCTAACCATTCTAAGTTAAGCATAAAAATAAGAACGTAAAGAGAGCTATAAATCAAACAAACATGTAATTTTATCTAATTACAAAAATAAATTTTCTATTGGTTCCCCTAAATCATAACCTCAATAAGGTCTATCTAGGTAATGAATTTGACCCTTGGGTATCCAATATTGGTTTAGTCCAACTTGATTAGTCAAGCTTGTTTTAGGGACCTATGCTTGGACTTGGTTTCTAATTTCGATTTAAAATTGACAAATAAGATTTAAATCATGTTTTAGCCTTATAACCTAGTCTAGATACGACCTTTTGTTTTTCAAGTATCATATTAAGATACTTGGAACCCTTAGTGAACTGACCAATGATTTTCCAAGTTTTTGACTTGAGTTTTCAAAGTAGAATTTTCTTCCTCAAGTTGTTGTACTTGAGTTGAAGTTCCACTTTCAGTTAAAGGACTTGGGTTAGTCTCCTCCTTAAGGGCTTTTACCTCCTTTTGAAGTGACTTGATCCGGGTATTAGACTTAGCTAATTTATGAGTTAAATAGGAAATCACTTTTTATAAATTTTCAACTAAAACAGGGCTTACAACGGTGTTGCAACCATCTTGAACCGGATTCAGATCCGTGGCTTGACTTGGATTCGACTTCGGATTTGATCACGACCATCGGTAGTCCTAGAAAGCTTGCTTGTTCTTCCTCGTCTGATTCGGAGCACGTTGCTTTCATAGCCTTTCTTTATTGGATCATCTTCTTTTTCTTAAGCATTCTCCGAACTTGACTAACTAGTTTGGCAGTGATCTTGTCCTCGTCTTCCAAGTTCGATTCTTTTTCGGATTCGAACTCGATTCAGGTCTTGTGCTTTAGCTCCTTTGTCTTGATTTTCCATGCAATCAAAGCAATACCTTTCTCTGCCTGGCCTGTATTAGTCTTCTCATGTAATTAAAATTCAGAAAATAACTCATTTAATCTAATGACTGAAATTTTATAAACATCTACCATAGATGCCCACAAAATATTGGATTCGGGTGTGGACCTGGATTCTCCTTCTTGGATTTTTATGTTATATAATCTATTTATAATTAAATCACGTTTGTGCTAATGAACAGACCGACTCGGCTAAATTCCTCCTTAGTTAAGTTGCATTGTAGGGTTTGTGTTGATTTAGCGTCGGCTTCTATTTTCTTCTTCATGTGCGGCCCAGTTTTCGCATCCTACCGGTCCGTCGAGAAGTAGTGCGAACCTAGTTTGGATGGAAACCACATGTTCACCTGGGTGGAACTCCATGCGATTCTTCTAGTAGCCGAAGTCATCCCGATGAAGAGCGGGCGACGGGTTGTACTATAGCCTTCTTGGTGTGCCATTTAGAATAATCCTTGCAAACAAAAAAAAGGACAAAAAATGTCCCAAGACTTAGGTCTTGGATTAGTTGTGCAGGAGAAAAGAAAAGTTGCACCAATTTTGAGCAATTTACGAGAAATCGAAAAATGTTGTCAACCGATGTGATTGCATCAATTCTAACTAAGAACGAAAACTAAAACTAAAAACAACAACTAAGCCTTATCCCACTAGGTGGGATCGACTATGGATTCTTTTATGCCATTGAACTCTATCTCTTACTATATCATCATCTGTATTTAAATAAATTTTATCGAGCGAAAAATGAAAAACTAAAAAAAGGCGTACCTCGCTCTCTAATACTAATTGTAAGATCGAAAACAATGCTAGGGGGTGAATAACATTGGTTGCTTTTTTACTTTTTTCGTTAAATAAAAGAATATGTATCAGAAATAGAGATAGAAGAAAACAACGCTAACACTATTTCTTTTTTACTTAATTCACATCTCGGCGACTACTAGTCCAAGGCCCGCACTCGTGGAGTGATTTCGTTGGACAATTTACTAATAACACGAAGAGAATACAAATGAATCGAATACTTAAGTGCATGTAAATAAAAGATATCGACAACTTGAAGAATTCATTAACTTGAGTGTCGTTGGAGGAGCGGTTCGACGTCATAGAACAGGTTTTGAAGCAGTACGCGAGTATGAAAGTCATAAGGAAAGTTGTATTTAAACTACTGCTTGAGACCTTCTTTTTAGCAGTACACGAGTATGAAAGTCCTTTTATAGCTTCATCCAGGTGCCTCAATCCCCTTGAGGCGCATTAATTGAAGCTGATTAGATCCGATCCATTCTCGTTGCAGCTTATCCGCACCCAGACGCTTCAATCCTCTGAATCACTTCCAACACCTCAATAGCTGACGTGACACTGATTGGATGAGACTTTGTTCCTCTAGGCATTCACCTCAGTCCCAGGCACTAGATCCCATTCCCAGCACCTCGGTCTTAGGTGCCTAGATCCCTTCCCCCTTGTTCCAGAAATCTTAAACCTACATCACAAGTTAGCACAACAAATATATGAAATTATAGTGCAATAACAGTTTGGACTGTTTAGTCTTGACTTTTAGGTTTATGTCAGATTGACGCTTATTGTTCTCTCTCGAGGGATGTGTCCTCATCCACTCCTCTCAGGAGAATATACTTGTTGCCAAACATCTGGTCTGGACCTGATT
Source organism: Kaempferia parviflora (assembly GCA_037177295.1). Classification (NCBI taxonomy): domain Eukaryota; kingdom Viridiplantae; phylum Streptophyta; class Magnoliopsida; order Zingiberales; family Zingiberaceae; genus Kaempferia; species Kaempferia parviflora. The sequence continues at coordinate 3,689,314 of JBAMIE010000055.1, read as the reverse complement.
GGAGTCATTGGACTTTTCCCCAGTATCCAATCTTGACCTCCGGGGCTTCCCGCTAGACGCCTGGTCCTTGACCCGTTTAGACTTCGGCCTTGTGTCGCCAAGACTTATGCCCAGTTTACTTGATCAGGGCTTCTTTGCGTAGCCTCAACTAGGACTTGTACATTGGTTGCCTAAGATCATTTAAGACTTTCTGTTGCACACTCAGCCAAGCTCATTAGATAACAAGCAAACCCTTAACTTTGAACCTTTGCCAACATCAAAATCAAGTTTGATTATTTGGTGCTCCCTACACGAACAGAATGCTTGCTTGAAAATGATTCTATCTGGCAGGTTTTAATATGGAGTTAATGCAATATGCTACTTTCTGTGATTTTGGTATATGAGGTTTCTCTTTTTCTATCAGGCACAAATTGACAAGGTATACTTCTTGAAACAAACTGTCGGTAATGCTTGTGGAACAATTGGCGTTCTTCATGCTCTTGGAAATGCAACTTCGCAAATCAAACTAGGTGAGCTACCAAAAAATTACTCATGATTCTACTTGTGGTGTTGTTGAAGATTCTCTTTCTTCTAGAGTCAATCATGGTTGATCCTAAGGAAATTGTTGAGTGCATAATCTTTATTCTTTCTATCAATGCCTGATAGGGAGTACATATTATTGGTGATTGGAGTGCATGGATATGCAAGACATGCATGTAGATGAATATTTGCCAGTTCTTTGCAGTATTATATCAACACCTTAATATTCTGAGAGATTTTTCAGAGTTTTACATACTGCAGATATGCAAGGAATGAGTCAATTATGGCTCACTTCGGTTTGCAAGGGATAAAATTTAATTGATTATGTTAAACGGCATGAAATAAAGGTTTAGTAATCTGATTGACATGATGAGACAACTATTACAACTACCAGTCTTCTTTCGTCTTTGCAATATATATAATTGAAACTGGTGAACATTTTCTTTTATTTTAAGTTATTTAAATTATACTTGTCACACCCCGAGAGGGACTTTTTCTTGATAGAAATGGTTACACTCAAGCATGTGGTAATTTAAACTATAAAAAACCCTATATTTTTCAAAAAAAGATCAGCCTCTCTTGTGTTTTGAATATATAATCCTATTTACAACTCCAATATTTATGTATACTTATCACATTTTGATATATATATATATCAAAATTTAAACTACTTGGCTACATTTACATTACAATTACAATTACTTGTTCACCATTACATATACAATTACATAATATACATGAGACAAAAAAAATACGACATAAGATGCACAATATGACACCAAACTGCTTAATTCAGCAAAAGATTTATTTTTTTTTTTTAAAAATTCTTCTCATTTCAAAACCAAACTCTAATCTTGTATCGCAATTTCCCTGCAAAACTAAAAGCAGGTGAAAGTTAAGTACAATTGTACTGTGCAGGTAAATACAACAAATATGATGAATAAAGAACACGACTATAACAAAATATAAACTATCAATACACAAGGCTGCACACATAAGAAAACAACTTATACACAAAACTAGAGTGCAATAAATTGATAAACTATATCTGTTAGTGTTCTTTGACACTATGCCATCAAATAAAGAAATTAGCCGTAATCGACCATAACTTGGATTTCCCTCACTCACTTTTAAGTAGCACCCTGTGCTTGTCTTGCAGGGGTATAGATCTATTGATTGACTTGATGGTTTTGCACTCAATGATACTCGTAACAGAGTATATAAATCAATGTATGTGTGAAAATAAGAATTATGCGTCCGTAGAAACAATAGGTTGAAGCCTTCAAAATCTTGTCATGACATTCCATAGTATATATCATAATCATATACCATGATGATGTTGATTTAAACAAGCATGCATCTTATGATTCCTTTGTATTATACTAAAACAATTTGAATACATCTGAGTGTCATGTGTGTGACCAATTGGATTGCCAAGATTCGTATAGAGAAAGTTAACAAACATATCTAACCATATAGAATAGCATTAAGATTAATGGCAATTAACGTCATAGAGAAAAGAAATTGAATCCTATAATTTATATCTCTAGAAAGTTACTATCAATTTAATAACAAGAAACAAGATTAGTATGATACAACAAAAATGAAAATCCAAAAAATTTATGACAAGATTAACATGTTTATAAGAGAAAGCTATGTTACCCTATGAGTTCATCATATCAAAAGGGAGAGAGGCCATGAATCTGTACTCAAAAGGGAGTCTACTTGATTTTGTTGTTGTAGGTAATAAGCTTCTCTTGTTGGCCATCACTACCGATGATTGTTTCCATGGATTGTTATCAATGCGTTACTACTTAATGTAGTACTAAATATTAAAACACCCACGAAAAGCATGACAAATTTCTATTTATTAATCTAACGTATAATAATAAATATAAAAGTAAAAAATGTATTAGATTATAAATTTCAAATAAATATAAATTTTTTTACATACCTATTAATTTTTTATAAGTATGAAAACTTCAATTTGATCAATCTTAGTTTAACTTTTATTATTATTTTTTTTGAATAAAATGGTCATCCTGCATTAAATTACACTTTCAATTATTTTTTAAACTAAATCAATTGAATTTGTTAGACAGATGAAGTGTTTTAGAGTTTTGATTGAATATTTCATTATTTTATCATTATGATTTAATAGTTGAACTTAAAGAAATAATATCTAATGTTAATTCAATTCGAAGTAAATTGAATCAGTTTTTAGTTTTATCTTAGTGTAAACTTAACACATATATGCTTGGTTTCGCCCCATAGAATTATTACCATTAATTTACATAATGGAATAATGACATTATGAGTTTTAAAGCTAATTTTTTATTGGAAAGAACAATGGTTGTGATAGTTAATTTCATATTGCATGGTCATTTTAGAAAAAAAACTTAATTATAAAGTCGAGGTAAGATTTTTATACATAGTTTTTATTGATCGATATCTTGACAACTGCATGTTAAGCTGATGAGGAAAATTATTTTTTATTATGAAAAATAGGCAAGTCAATCAAAGATTAAAGTGTTAAGCTATGCCAAGTGGCATAAATGGAGTTTTACCATTCTTCACGTTGATTAACACAAGACAACTTGTTGCACAATGGAAACAACTTTGACACTAGAGTAACAATGCATGATGAAAATTGAGAGGGAGAGAGATGGAAGGAGAGAAGAGAGATTGAAGGAGAGAAGAGAGGAGAGGAAAGAAGGAGAGGAGTACCTTGGAGAGAAGAAAGGGCACGGGTGTGGCAATGGACATTGTGGGCGAGTGATGAATGAGAGGAATCAAGGGAGAAGAGAGGAGTGTGTGGTGAGAGAAGGAAGAAGAATCAAGCTTGGTTTGAACTCGATTTTAATCATCATGTCTACTTGATGGGTTTCACTTAATCCTAAATCAACTTCCACTCGGCTCCAATATTGTAAATTGGAAAGTTATAGAATTAACATAATAAAAATATTATATTTGTTTTGAAGGGGAAAAAATGACAAAATGTATTCTTTGCTCTGATGTTTTAAATATGACTCTATTCTTTTGTTTCTTAATAATCTTTTTGAAGAATTGAAGCTATTGATTGATTCATAGTCTCCATGCTTCCTCTAATTAACTCTTACGAAGCAAAGAAAATAGTAATATCAAAATATTACAATATTCTATGGATTTCTACCCCTAAGATGTCCTAAAAATTCTTTCTCTCTTTCTATAGTAAACTACTAATGGAACTTACTCTATAATATAATTTGAAATTGGAATTTGTTTGAATAATTTCTCTAAGTTATAAGTTTAAGTTAATAGAAAACGTTCTATTTGCTTAATCTTTCTACTTAGCTTAATTAGTCATCTATTGTTTTAAAAAAATTTAAATGTAAAAAAATTAAATAGGCTAAAATTTAGTATCTAACATTGAAAAGTTTTTTTTTTTTTTTTAAATTTAGTGTTAGCACTTTTGCGATGTTGGAAGATCATGTGAGTATGTGACAGAAAAACTAGGGGTTGGTTAGATTGTGCCGAGCTTCTTCTTTGTTATTTTTCTCTCAGCTTTGGTTGGAGCGTTAAGGAAAGACATCCTACCTTGTTTGAGGGAAGCAAAAAGTTGGAGGGATCACGAATTATATGTTTGTCATTCCCATTTGAAATTTCTGGTGTGTAGCAAGTAACTTTACTTGTGTGGTGAGTTCAAAAAGTCTTATTTGTCAAGGCATGAAGATGAAGATGTTTGTTCGTGGCATCAAGTATATGTAAATTATAATTTATTGTTAGAATTTTTAATAACGTTAATAATTCAAATGTCAATTAAATTCTTAATAATAAGATAAGTAATTTAATCAAATTAAATAAAATTTTGAAATAATACTCATTAAATTAAATTAGATTTCAACTTAATTAATTTACAATTAAGTGACTTTAAATCAAAATTTAAATCTAATAAAATTATTTATAAGTAATAAAATTAAGATTGATTTAATCTGAATTCAAATAATTCAAATTGGTTTAAATCAGATTTTAAAATTGATTTAGTTTAAATTGATTAAATCAAATTTTAGATTTGAATTACATTAAATTAGATTTAAATAGTTAAATTAATTTAGTTAATGAAATGTGATTAAATTAAATTGAAATTTTAAATTAATCTAACTACAATTATGCTAATTTATACATATTTTGAATCACTGAGTTAATTAAATTTTTGTTTTTTTATATATTATTTTACTTTATTGATTTTTCTACCAATTGCAATCCAAAGGCCATTGATTTGTTGCTGTTGATATCTGTTTTTTTTTTTTTTTTTTTTTGACAATACTTCAATGAAGCAATTTAAGACTAGGTAAAGAAGGTATAAGAATGTGGAGATGTGGGGGTACTATTGTAGAAGATTACAATGCTTTATCCTTGACTAATAAGAAGGATAGCTAATGTGTGGTCATTGGATTAGGTCTCATATTGGTTCGTTTAATGATGGCTATTAGATTATTCCCTTAGCAACTTATGCAAGAGAAGAGGGGTTGTACGATGAGTGGGTGGATGTAAGGAGATTAACGAGGGGAATTAGATTGGGGGGGCAACGAAGTCTCTATGGTTAAGTCTTATAGGGCCAATGTTGCATGGGATTGGACACAAGAGATTGGAGAGGAAAGAAAATATAATAAGGGGAAACGATTCGATCAATGGAATTGGTTGAATAGGAGGAAAAAGCTGTTAGGGCTTAGTTTTTAATGGTTAAGTTTTCTTATAACCAGTGGCAGCAACAAATAGGAGACCAAATTGTTAGGTATAATTGCAGCTAAATGATGAAAGGGAAGAGATCACTACGACTCTTTCTCCTTGTTGCTTGGTCTCTAACTATTGAGTTCTCAGCTCTTGTTCTATGGCCATTGGAAGAGAAGGGGTTGGGTACCTAGCTATTTGATTTTCTTTGTTCGTATGTTCTAGACTAAATTTATTGGACTTAATCCATTAATCTAATAGTTTATCCCGAGGTTTAAAATCTCAACCCGTGTCGAGGCTTCGGTCCTAGACCTGAACGATAAAGTTTCAGTATCGTATTGTGCCATGCCGATAAGATTTCGATATTTTTTTATTTATATATATAGTAATTATTAGATAAATATGTTTATTGTGTATAATTTAAAAATAAGTTGTATATTGATTTTATATAAGTTCTCAAATATTGAACAATTTAATATGACTAGAAAAAAATAATTAAATATAACTTTCTTTAAAGAAAATTGATGTATTAATACTTGAATTAAAATTGATATATCATAATTATATAAATTAATTGTTTATTCATTTAATTAATTATTAGTTTAAATAATATATATTTAAAATAGTAAAAAAAATATTAAAATATCAATTAAACAGTAGAAAAATACAAAATAAATAATAAATTATCAGAATATAAATATGATTTATTAGAATTTTTTAAAGAATTTTTTAGAATTTTTAAATAGTAATTTTTTTTTATAATATCAATTAATAATTTTTTTTTAATTTTAAATATATATTTTATAGGGGTAATTTAATTAGGGTTTATGAAAGTCTATTCGAAATATCACACCTCAGTTGAGAATTGTTTAAATTAATACAGTATGAAATCACTAAAATCACTCTTACGCTGTCCCCTGAGGTGGAGCTAGATGCGTCCGCGACGCTTTCGGTGGCGCCGAAGGTGCACGACTCTTCTGACAGCGACGGAGGCAGCCCGTGACACTTTCGGCACTGGCGGAGGAGTCCCGAGGTGTCAGAAGCGTCGCGGAACGCTTCCAGCAACGCCTCCCATGGTGCCAGAAGCGTCCCGCGACGCGAAAGCCTCCCGCGATCGTCAATATCGCGCTGCGATGATGCTGACGCAAATTTGTTCGCGTGCGTTGCCAGTTTCGGTTTCTCATAGGAAAGGTTTCGGGACTCGACAGTTCAAACGCTTTATCCAATAATCCTGTGATTAATCTAATAAGGTTCAATTTTCTTTACCTATGAATTTACTCCAATGTAATAGATTTAATTTCACTAAATAACTTGTGTTTTTAATCAATTGGCATCTTCAAATAACATTATACTTAACTAGCCTCATGAACAATTTGACTTTACATACTAACTATGATAAAAAAACTTAAATGAAATTTTATTTATTAGAGTATTGAGGTAAACGTCTAAATTAGCAATATTACCGACCAAACCATCAAGATGAACAATCATGCTTGAAAATAAATTCTATATGAGCAATGCAATATTATTATCATGCCACAATGCCCACACATTGTGTCAATGATGAATTAGGGTTGGAGGAAGGAGATGAAAACGAGAGATGATAAAAGAAGAGTTGACTACATATGTAGAGGATCTATTTGGTGGCTTCCTACAGAAGCTGATTGAGACTTCATCCATTATTGAATTTGCAAGTTAAAGTAAACACTCATAGCCTCGTGTATTCCTCATGGAGCAATTTGTGAGCTGAGGAAAAGCCTCACATAGTTGTATTGCAAATTGTATTCTTTGCTGAGTTGTTTAGAGTTGTTGTGATCCTTGTGGAGTTATAGTGAGTCATCACCGAGCTGCCAAGCTTTATGAAGCTCCTTCACCAGTAGAAGATGTTTACAAGATGTGCAGAGCCATTCCAAGTTGTTCCAAAGAAGCTATACTCCAACTCTCTCACTTAAAAGATTTTATGAGTTATAGTTAAAACTAAATAATCCCATATGGTTGTTTGACCTTTGTGAGCATTTTTTCACAGAACTAATTTATTAAAATAGTATAGATAGCCCATGTCCTCAAGTTCAATTGTAAGAATATGTTTACTGTGAAAAATCTGATCTAGTTGAAAGATGATCAGCTCATGCATTAACCTCCATTCAGTTGAATAGCTAAATCATGGTTCAGTTCAGCTAGTGTGAAGATGCATACTTTTGTTATGACAGCAATACCTGATCCCATCATGATGTTTCTTCTTTACAATTTGGTACATCGGTCCAAGAAATGGCAATAGTCTATTTTCTTATAGTTTAACTTTTATATATTAATTGACTGGATATCACATTCTCAAGCTGTGTGCATTAAGCCACTGTTTCTTAGCTTTTCAACATTTTTTGTTGGATTATCCTTGTCTTTATTGCCTTTGAACTCAAATTGTCTAATTCTACTGTTGGATTTTTCTTGATGTAGTTGAGGAATCATTTTTGGATAGGTTTTTCAAAACAACAGCCAACTTAAATCCATTTGAGGTTGGAATAAATCTTTGATATTTTCTACTGAATTTTCCAAATATATTCTTTGTTGTGCAACCTTTGTATTCTTCTGCTTTTCAGCGTGCTTCTGTTCTTGAAAAGGACAGAGAAATGGAGGATGCACATTCAATTGCTGCTACTGCTGGGGACACTGAGGTTAGTTCATTTACAATATTTATGTTGGGTTCTAATGCTACCCAGACTCTGTTATAGACTCCTAATGCTAGTTTTTGTAAATGTCTAGTTAGACTGAATCATAAATATCTAATAAGGCTGAAGGATTTTATACCTCAGTTATACAGTACAAACAGATTGAGTCTTTTATGACTTGTAATTTTTTTCCATCAAGGAAGACTGTTGATATTTGTGTCTCATAACCTTTGATGTCATGGGTCCTTTAGTTGGAAACTTGGTACAATCATAATTTTCCACTCAGATCTTTGTAGTAATAGTACATAATCATTACTTTAGGTTGGGTTATATCTATATTAAAAAATGGAGATCAATTCTGACAGTTTGTCTATGCAGTGAATACAGTTGTAGGTAATTACTTGGGATTTGTATTAAATCTGGAAAATTTATCACTTAAATTGCCCAGCTTTCCACTTTTATGGTATAATGTTTATTCTTTGTGAAACTATTTTTGTACAATCATAAAATAAAACTGTAACTTGGTGTAGTGAAGAAATTGTATAATCCGGGGTTCTATAATTCTACTGCATCCAACTCAGTGTGCAACATGGATTTGTGTTTATATGTTTTTTAAGGATAATAGACAATGGTGACCGCCAACTGAAACGATTTTAATAGGAGACGATCTAAATGAACATTAAAAAATTGAGGAGTATGATAGGGTGTATGCGGGTTATGAGTTTGGAACAAAAAAAATGAAAAAAGAAAACTATATTGGATTTGCGATAACATATGATTTTATACTAGCAAATACGTTTTTTTTAAAAAAAGAGAAGAACACTTGACCACGTTTAAAAGTGGGAATAATAATTCACAAATTGACTTTCTTATGATTAGGAAAAATGATAGAAAGATTTGTAAAGATTATGAAGTCATTTCTGAAGAAAACTTAACTACTTAATATAGGTTAGTAGTATTGGATATGCCTCAAGCATAATATCAATAGAAGGCAAATGTGCACAACTCCTAAAATTAAATGGCAAAAGTTAAAGGATAGTAAACAAAATATATTTAAGGAGAGGACATGAGAACAAATATTAGGAGAAATACACGGCGACTCAAATATGATAAGATGACATTAAAGTTGAAAATAGTAACCCAGAGTGTATTCTGTGAGTCAATTAAACGAACACCACCATGTAAAGAATTTTATTGGTAATGAGAAAGTATAAGAAAAACGAACAAATTATAAGGATTATACATTTGTAAGAACGAGAAAAACTAAAAAAACTATACAATAGCTAAGAAAGAAACCAAGAAAATGAAACCTATAAACGCTTATATCGAAAATTGGATGTAAAAGAAGGAAAAAGAGATATTTATAGAATATCTAATGCGCGAGAGAGAGGAAGACAAGAAATCTTATCCAAATAAGATATTTTAACGATTAATATAATAGGATACTACTAAATGACGAGGAAATAAAAGAACGATTCACATCATCAACTTTTTAATGAAGGTTTAGGTGTACAACTTGGGTAATTTAAGTAGGTCGAATGAGTATAGAAAATTTAAATTTTTATCGTAAAGTTCAAAGTTCGGAAGTAGAACAAACTTGTAAAGAAATGTAAAATGGAAAAGTAGTTAGACAGATGATATTCTAATTGAGGTATGGAAGTGCCTAGAAACATAAGGTATTGAATAATTTACAAGTTATTCAACTTGATATTGAAAATTAATAAAATCTTGATATGGTAAGTACTCTAATTCCCTTATATAATAATAAATGAGAGTGCAAATTATAGAGGTATTGAACTAATGAATCATACTATGAAACTTTTGGAAAGAGTAATAGAAAAAAGGTAAAGGAAGAAGACCACGGTGACTGAATATTAATTTGGATTTATGGCTGAAGGTCGACAATAACAGTTATTCATCTTCCTGACAACTAAAAGAAAAGTATCGGAACAGAAGCAAGACTTACACATAGTATTCATTGATCTAGAAAAAGCTTATGATAGAGTCTTAAAGGAAATTATAGAGATAATTTTAAAAAAGAGGTGTTAACATAGCATATATCCAACTAATTAAGGATATGTATGAGGATCTAATGAGAAGAGTGAACTTCAGGTGGATTAACCGAAGCGTTTTCCATAAGAATGAGGTTATATCAAGGCGAACTCACGACACATCCAAAATACAGTACCGTGGTGCTTATTATTTGTAGATGATATTGTTTTGGTAGATGAAACAGTGAAGGAGGAAATGCTAATCTCAAATCTAGACCGGAAATGCTAGAATTGAAAGATTTTAGGCCTAGTAGAGTAAAGACAATATATGAAATTTAAGTTTAGTAATATTAGACTTAATGAGACAATTGTTAATATAAGAGATGACGAGTTGTTTGTAAGAGTTTTAAGTATCTAGGTTTACTTTTGCAAAAGGATGGAGGGATTGAGAGATGCCTTGCATAGAATATAACCAGAATGATTGAAATGGAGGAGAGTGCCAGGTGTTCTTTGTGAATATAAAGTACTTTTAAGACTAAAAGAAAATTTTTATAAAATGGCGGTTAGACTTACTATGTTATATAGAACTGAATGTTGGGTTATGACTCGAGCACATGAGCAAAAGATGAGAGTTGCAGAGATGAGGATGTTAAGGTGGATGTACGTACATATAAAGATGGACAAGATAAGAAATGAAAATATTAGAGAAAAAGTAGGGTTACACCTATTGCAGGAAAACTTCGGGAGACACATTTAAGATGGTACGAACATGTATGTAGACGGCAATAGATGCTCCAGTTAGACGATATGAAACTATAATAAAATATGCACATCAAACGAGTAAGGGGAAGACTAACAAAAGTTTGGTTAGCAACAATAAAATAAGATGAAATTTATTTAAATATAAATAATGATATTGTAGAGGATAAAGCTCAATAACGTAGAAAGATCCATATGGCCAACCAACTTAGTGGGTGTTGTTGTTGGTCACTCCTACATAGTGCATGTAGCTACAATATGAAATGTAATTTGTTTGCTTCTACATTGTATCTAAAATATGAAATGTACATACACATTTCTATTATATCTTGTAGTAAATGCACCTTGTAATGCAAATTTGGAGGATCTTGAATAAGCAGCCAGTATTTGTATTTAAATTGTCTCCTTTCTGATTTAGGACCAGTTAATACTGGCTTTTCCTTCTATGTAGTTCTAAAATGTATCTGCAATTGTTTAACCAGGCTGCTTCGGAGGTAGACCAACACTATATTTGCTTCACATGCATTGACGGTAGGGGCAATGAAATTCTTACTTTTTCTTGATAGATAGCTGTTGTCTGTTGATATGACTGTGTGTGCTAGTTTATTGGATTAATATCACTCAGAATCATTATATTATACTCGAAAGGGCAAGCTGTTTATCTTCATCATTTTTAATCTTCTATTAGTGCTCACTGGTTAATTAGACAGTTTAACCCCAGATTGTTAAACCCATGTCCATACAAATAGTAATCTCATGGCACTAACAGTTGTCCTTCCACCAGTTGTCTACCTATGCATAGATATATTAACCACTTGAAGTAGCTAGAAGAGTGAAAGAAAGATAAATAAGAGCAGGTGGAAGTGGAAAACTGAGAAAAGACTGAAAAGAGACAGGAGATAATGGTAGTCGTGGTATATGGTGAGTAGGCAAAGATAAAATTACATTATTGAGATGGGAAGAGGCTAATGCAGGAGGGGCTGAAGGAGGGTACATATGAACTGTGTTCTCAGACAAATTCAACACTAGGCATCCTAAGAGCTCGTTTAACATGGTTCAACACGAAAAAAATAACATAAACAAGCTTGAACATTTTTTTAAGCTTGACAAGATAAACGAAGAAAATTAATGGTACTGAACTTGGCTTTCTAATGTTCATGTGCAAAGCTCATGAAGCTTGTCATGTGTACTGTTTTTTTTTTATATATTTTATTAATTTAAGGTTCTATTGTTTATGATTTGTTAAACTGAGTAAATTATATAAGTTTCATGTATTGGGCCATTGCATCAAGGTTTAACTAACAAATGAAATTATGTCTATAGTTGAACTTAGGACAAAGTTGGTAAGCTTTTAAATAAATAAGTTTGAGTATTATATATTCATCTTGGCTTGAGCTTTTTTATTTGTCCACTATACATGCTTGAAAGTATTTGAGCCTTTCTTGTCTTTGGGTTGATTCAGTCCGTTGAAGCTTTATAGGAGTGAAAGAAAATTAGAACGAAAAATATTTTTGTGAAAGAAAGTCCTTTAATAATTTAATTTTTATCATACAACTAGAAATAACTACACTAAATCTATATTAATAATTTAATTTTTGTCATAAAGTGACTATTGTTGTAACTCTTATAGTGTGACTTTCCCATTCTATTTTAGTGGAAGCCAAATGTGACTGTAGAATTTTGAAAAAAATATTAATGTTTTTCTCAGAGGTAGGCCTCAGTAACTTAATATAGATTACCATTATTGCTGTTATTCATTTACACTCCTCATGGTGCTATATTTATAATTGAGCCTTATTCTATTTATAACTTATTGTTCAATGCTTCCCCTTAAATTAGTCAAAAATATTGTAAAATCTTGTTATTATAGATATACTCAATTGAAGGACCTCTCAAAAGATGACCTTTAGATCCTAGAGAAGGATCAGTGGAGATTGCAATGTGATGCTGGTGGCTATTGGAGGGAAAGGAAAGGGAGGAAAAAGGGTAGTTATTAGCCAAACAATTATACAAGTCAACATTAGAGGAAACAAGTTAGGTGGTTTTGTTTTATATAGAAGGGAAAGCCAACATTGACTTCTTAGGGGTGACGGAAGGAATCATTGATCCTCTTGCCATTTGGAAGAAGAGGAAAGAAAAGTGAAAAAAAAAATCCTAAAATGCAAAGGGCTTGGAAGGCAATATATGTGATGAAGGGTGATTCTAGAATGCCACATCAATAGTTGTGAACAAATCTAGCTAGTTGATCATTTGATTTACAAAAGCTGTGCAGATCTTCTTGAACCATACCTTTTTCTGAGTGAAGTGAGATTCATTCTTAATATATTTCATCATCTTATCAAGGACAAGATGGAAGCAATCCATCTGACAACTTGAGTATCACAATGTAACTTTATTGCTTTACAAGGAAAGTTATCTCGATCATTAACTCTTTGAGCTAGATAAGCTTATACACAACCGGACCTATAACTCTATCTTTACACTTTACATGGCAATGAGCCTACAATGTGTAAATGATCATGGTCACAATATAAAAGACATTTTCCTAGAGCATTTCTGGAATCCCTTATAATTTTTAAGGTCACTTCCTACTAATCATGATATACTTGTTGGTACAATTGTGTCTTAGAGGCTTAAGTTAAGAGGGGGATTGTTGGCATGAATGATTTTGAAGTTGTTGGTAAAAGGTTTAAGTTAAACTTAGTAATGAGTGTCAAGTGTGTTGTGTCAGAACTCTAGAAATTGCATCAAGTTGACTGAATACTTAGAGATGAAAGAAGTTCAAATTGGTTAGAGTGATTAGATGCTTGGCAGATGAAATCTAGTGAGTCAAGGTAACTGGAGAGTGGAGACTTACCAGAGAAAGGTACATGAGGTGTTTGGCAAATGTGGAAGAAGTTTAATAGGTGTTGGTAGAAATCTAAGAAGTCCTTGGCATCGGCAAACAGTGAAATTTTAAAGAAGTGTTGAGGAAGATTTGTTTGTGAAATGTTGGTTCAATGACTCAAAGGACCTGATCAATTGAGTAAAACTCAAAGGCAGGTCTAGCATGGAAAGCTAGAATGCTCCTAAAGATTAAAGGCTTGTCGAGAAGGATTCAAGGGAGGAATATCATCAACATCAAGGAATGTGAAATAAAAGTACAAGTGAATGCCATTTTGACCTTTTTGGGTACAATTTTTCTGCTTAGAGATATAACATATGGTTTGGCACAAAGTCCAATAAGCTCGAAGTCAAGTTGATTTGTGTGACTAAAGGTTTCTCAATCAACTTAATAGTCGAGTCGACTCGATAGTAATTGCTTGTGGACACAAATATTTTGTTTGGGCTTGAGTCGACTGAAAGTTGACAACTTAGGGGGTGCTTGGTACGCGGGATTAGAAGTGGGGAATGGGTATGAAATGTATTTCATACCCATTCTTAATGCTTGGTAACGGATAATAAACGGATATGGGAATCAAAATAAGGATT
>JBAMIE010000055.1:3565919-3577512 GCA_037177295.1 Kaempferia parviflora | reverse complement strand
CATTTATCGAAGTCTCCAAATATTGGGGACTTTCCAGAATCGAAATCCCTAAACAAAAATTCAAAAAATAAAATTGTCAAATATGAAATATGAAGGAAGAATTGAACCTTATCAAAATTTGTAGACTGGTGGAATATGAGTTAGGAAGAAGTAGTAGATGCACTGGAAAACTAAAACTACAGATGGAACAAAATTCTTCTCCAAAGGACCAAATTCAACAAAAAATTTGTAGACACTTTTTCGCAATGACAACATAAGCTAAAATTTTAGAATATGCAAAAAATGGAGATTAAAGATTGGAGTTTATGGGTTAAGGGATTAACTTTGTAGTACACGAATAGAAAAAATAGACTGCTATTTATTATCTCTGTGAATAAAAAAAAAAGTCATATCTTAGAAATTCCACAAATAATGGGAAAAGTGTGTCTTGAGAAGAGAAAGAAATTAATGAGGCAGAAGACTTGAATAGAAGAAGAAGAAGAAAAGGAGACGCACCTAGCGACTAGCAGCAGCTTGCAAATCGAAGAAGAAGAAAAGGAGACACACACACCTAGCAGTAGCTTACAAGTCGAAGAAGAATAAAAGGAGACGCACTCATGCACCTAGCAGTAGCTAGCAGATTGCAAATCTTTTGGAAACTACAACCTAAAACGTAAAATGAAAAGACGGGTCATTAATGCAAAACTCTATAATACATAATACTAAAAAAATTGGGCCCCACAAATTTTGAGCTCAGGCCCATCGCCGTGTGTGGCCCTCCTCTAGGGTCGAGCCTATTCATAGTAGAGCTGTGAGTGTATGTAGCGGACCCTTGGATTAGTCATCTCAAGGAAATGAATACCAAGTAAAATGAAGATGTTAATTAGCGTTTGCTTCGAGTTTTCCACTGCAACAAATCATCAACAAAGCGAAAGAAGCTATTCACCCCCTCTAGCTCACCCGAGTATCCTAACATATAGGAGATGACCTGAGAGTAAAGTCAATCTACAATGCTAAGACTCCATGGTGAATTATAAGAGTTGGGTGACTTGTATTCATAGAGTGAGTGCAGAACTCAACGTAGGCGCTACATTGATCATAGGATGATCAAACTCATGCACTAATCGAGTAGAACTGAATCTAGTTGATTGAAAAAAATGCGTCGACTAGGTAATTGACTTGAGCTAAGAAGCCATTGAATATCATAATTTTATTGGTGACTCAATTGAATGAGCAGTCGACTGAAATAATTAAGATCAGTTGGCTAAGGATGAGATCTAGTCTCCTAATACTATAAATAACAAGTGGAGAAAGAATAGGAGCTAGTGGCTATATAAAGAGGGATCTGTGAAGGATTGAAGGTTAGCGAAATCAAGTTGGGAAATTCTATTATTAGAAGCCTTCTCCCTTGTATCTTAGTCTTCCTCCTTGTAATCCTTGTAAGTTGCATGGTGTAAGACTAAGAGATTTCTCCCCTTTAGTAGTTGATCATAGTGGTTTTCTAAGAGTAATTCATTGATGATCATATGTCGTACGTGAAGTAGGAGTATCTGTATAGTTGTTTGCTCCAATATATTTTAGAGTGAATTCCCAACCGATATAAAATGACTTATTTGGTATCTAACCTCTCTCATACAAAGGAGCGTTGGAGGGATATTGAACCATATAAATATCATCATATTAGTGATTTATAAGTGCTTGTTTGTGACCTTTATAAATCATTAGCAAGAGTATTAGAATTAAATTTACAATCGCTATTCATCCTACCCACCCATACCCCGCTAACGCATCAAAGTGCTTTCTTTTATATTCATTGTAAAAGTTTCTCTACCTCGGAAAGGTTTTTGAGGAATAAAAGGTTAGTTGTTTTTGAGGATTGACTCACTTTATACGTCCATAGACAATGGAGTAAGGATTGAAGGTTTCAAACCGTCAGTCCATTTATTGCTTTATCTAATTATTGCATTTACATTTTTATTGTGTTTATCATTTTACATGTAATTTCTTAAATTGTTTCTCTTATTGTGTTAGTCTCTGCCCCCTCTAATGTAATATTTAATTGAATCATGTTTGATGACTTATCATGGCTATGTTTGTATGGTTCAAGATCTGCTAAAGATCAAAGCATGGGATGGAGCATCCGAAGAACTGCGATCAAAGTATCGGTATCAATGTTGACAATAGCCACAAGGAGATGAATTACATAGGGAAAAAAGTAAATGATGCATGACATGTTGGACGAGCTAAGAGTTTAGTGCATCTAAGAGATTTAATGAAAAAAGGTAATTTCGCTCTGAGCACCCCTAATTATCGGCTCCACATCTAGGTGAAAAGAGACAAATCAAGTACTGAGCAACTTCCTAAGTAGGAATTGAAGGTATCTAAGTGATTTAAGACTGACATGAGATAACTTTGGTGGTAAAGTCAAATTACAATGGTAAACTCTTAAATGAATTATAAAGCTGAGTGACTTGTAGTTTAAGGTAGATTCTTACTTAGGCAAAAGACTAACTAAGGAATAATGTATTTTGGGTTGTAGTATATGCTTCAGTCGAAGTTGGCAGCTAAGTCAATTAAGGAACTGACTAAGACTGAATTAGTTGCAAATAAATGTTTCTATTCGACTCAATCGACTGATAAACTAATACATTGTTAACAAGAAGACTATTTGAAGAAGATTTTATCCAAAGGAATCGACTAATGAGACTTTGAGTCAACTAGGATGAATTTGAGTTTATTGGATGGATAAATAGTCAATTTAGAGATAACAATTGACAAATAATAATGTTGTGATCTAAGTTTCAGTCCACTTTTAATATTAATTGAATTAACTAATATTAAACAGAAGTATGGATTGGTGGATTATAAATAAAGTAAGGGAACCTATAATTAACATAACAAAACTATTATTAATTAGAACTTACAGTTATCTTTGAGCTCTTAATTTTTTATTTTATTTGTTGGATTTATATCTTGTTAAATGATTTTTATGTGAAATTTCTTCACTCTTGACAAGGTTAAAAACATAATGGATTTTCAAAAGGGCACCTATCTTAACAATCCATAGATTGTGAAGTTAAAAAAAAAAAAAAACAAATTAAAGATTTTGAACGTATGCTTAGGTTAGCGTGGATTGGGCATCCTAATTGGAAGCCCAAAATTTTGGGCCTTAATTAAGGGTTTCCTCTACAAATTGGGCTCTTGTTGCTTTCACTAATCTTAACAATCTTGCCTTTGTCACGCCAATTAACATTTATGCATTATGATAATTCTAGTTTTCACCCTAAAGTGATAAAAGTATAAGTCGAGGAGGGGAATCTCGTTCATGCATCAACTTATAAACGAGAAACACTTCCCCTAATTCATGCTTCTGGATTGTCCACCGTGAGTACTTTCCGATTTACCCTGGTGGCCGGTGGTAAACTTCTATGGGGCCGGACCGGCCACCTCCAAAGATAGTCAATGAGGCTAACTAAATTTAACATTTTAAAATGATGATACTATAGATTTTTTTTTTAAAAAAAAAAAACTATTGGCCCAACTAAGTTAAGTAGGGGCTCTCTACGAATTCAAGTTTTAACTAATTTTTTTAATAACATTATCTTTTTTTACTTTGGATATGATTGTACTAATAATTTTTTCTTTTTTAATATCTATAAATCATTTAAATTAGTACAATATAATATAGACAAATAAGTCACTAGGATACTCGATTGAGATATTTAATATCACTCTAGAAAGGAGAAAGATTATATTTTAAGATAAGGGGCTTTTGATATGAAAATTTTTTAATAAGTTTTTATTTTTTTTTATCCACATGTCATTTTTCATAATAATAAAAGAGTCTATAATAATCCCCACTCATATGCTAAATTAATAAAATTCTTAGGAAAAAGGATGAAAGAACACCTAGATTTAAAATATATATATATTATATATATAAATATATAATTTATTATGTTGACGAATTGGATAAGTATGTGGACTCAATACACGATCGATCGTTGCGTGGTGTTTAGGCAACGATGTCAACACCTCAGCCACCACTATGATGGCAATTGATTGATTGAAGTATATTATTAATTTTTAATTAATATCTTTGTTTTCACTAATTCTTCATTTGACAAAGCCCACACACGTTTCCTCATCCCATTCGACCTTATCGCCGCCTTATGCTGACGTGTCAGATGGGGGAGAGAGAGGATTAAAGATGGGACAAAGAGTATTTTTATAAAAGACATTTATTTTCACTATATTAAAATATCGCCACATTTTTTTATAAAAATAAAAATGTTGTTTAATTTAACTTTTATTATAAAAATAGTTTTATTTCAATAATATTATTGTAGCAATTATTAATTATTAGAAAATTTGTATTATGTAAACATATAAAAAAATGTTTTTACTAATTTAATTTAAACATTTTAAATTTGATTAAAATTGCTTTAAAATTATCATGACAATTATAATTATTGTCATAGTATTATAACACGAATTAATTTAATTGTTATATGTATTAGTTATGATCATAGCTATTGTTGGGATCAATGATTTCGATAGAGTGTGAATAACAATTTTTTTACTCATTTATTCTCACATACTCATTTATAATATAGATTAGTGTGCAGTAGAAAGAAAAATACAAACCAAATAAAATAAACCCAAATATAAAATAATTTATATGATTTAGAATCTTATTCCTCCTCTATAACTTAATCGTAGTCATAATCCACTAACTGTTTTTTTTTTCCTCATCGGAGGCCTTTCAAGATGAAGAAACCACTTATGGAACACCTATTCTTAAAAGCAAATACAAAGTAAAAAAGATAATAACGAATACAATATAAATCGATAATTTATAAATGAAAACTTTGATTTGCTCGTTGTTGAATGTTTTTGAATGGTCTTTTAAGGTCTAGAAATGTAACATGTGTCTCCTAAATCCTAAAAAATGGCAGTGGAAATTATTGGAAGATTATTTGTGCAATTATTTCTGGGTCAAAGTTAACTAGTTTCACTAAGTTCGTGTAGATTGAAGCTTGAGTTTCGATATTTGAATAATATATTTTAACGATACGTAAGAAAAGATCAAGTAGCTAGGTCAAGGAAGACTGGATATTTGACCGTAAAATCCTAACAGGAGGTTAGGCAAGGCAAAGTCCTAACGGGAGGTTAGTCAAAATAAAGTCCTAACCGAAGGTTAGGCAAGCCTAAAGTCCTAACCGGATGTTAGGCAAAGAAAAATCCCAATTGGAGGTTAAACAAAGGAAAGTCCCAATAGGTGAAGGAAGACCGTATATTGGTAAGGAAAGTCCTAACTACGGCTAGGCAAAGGAATGTCTAAGTGGGTTAAGGAGAACTGCACATTAGCAAAGGAAAGTTCTAACTGCGGCTAGGCAAGTAAAAAATCTAAGTGGATCGTGTAGCACTTGGTGATCGAAAGTCCAACGAGAAGTTGATAAAGTTCAAGTGGGTCAAAAAGTTGGTGGAAAAGTCCCAACAGGTCATGGTTGATCGAATGTTGGGTTTGAAAATCCTAGACTTGGGTAAGGTAAGTTAGGGATGAGCCAATTGATTGCCTAAACCCGATCAAGTGATCGATTGGGAGTCAAGTTCGCGAGAATCAATTGCTCAATCGATTCAAACCTCTCCAATCAATCAAATAATTGATTGGGATGATGCTTTTGACGCAAGGGGGTCAATCAATTAGGTAATTGATTGGGAGAAATTTGTGAGTGAACATAAAGCATTTGAATCGATCAAGTGATCGATTGAAAGGAGAAACTTGTGACGAATGTAGGGCATCGTAATCGATCAGCGGATCGATTGAAGACCCGTAATCGATCAAGTGATCAATTGGGAGGTGAAGAAAATAGCCAGTGTGAGGATCGGACGAATGGTTACGCTCAGATCTAATGTTGCAATCGATTGGGGACAAAACTAATCAATTGTTGCACTTTCCAAGCATCAAAAAGCAATCCACAACAATAAGAGATCAAGAGCAAAGATCCTTCATCGTTGTATTTATTTCCTTGTTCTTGTTGCATTTCTTGTATTTGCTTGTACGAGACTTTCTCCACCTCCTAGAAGGAGATTTTCATAGTGTACTATGAGTGAAGAGGAGTAGCTCAAGGAAGTGGATACCAAGTAAAATTGGAGATGCTAGCATTGCTTCAAGTTTCTGCTGTAAATTAAATCATCATCAATGAAGCAATAGGAGCTAATCACCCCTAGCTCGCCAAAGTGTCCAAACAGAAATCTCTTTAAAGTCTTTCTTTTATAGCCTTCACGTAGAGGTTGACTTTTGCTTATCAATCGACTATTAATTATGAGCAATCCATTGCTTTATTGAATTCAACCATTGCACTTGCACAATGTTTCTTACCAACTCTAGTTTGATCATGAATAGACAATTATTACTATTCATGAATTGATTAATACCGAAATAGTTTAGTGTCGCAGCAGACCTAGAAACCTTCTGTTCACTGCAACAGTTAGATCAATCAACTATTACTATTTACCAATCTACTAATGTAAATTAGTCGATTTGTTCAGTCAAGTTCTAAATAATATGTTTGTTGCTATAATACCATTAATCAATTGCTCAAACTCATCAATCGACTAATTATGTAGCAAACTCTTTCAAATCTCAAATTCGGGATTTAGGAGTCATCAATTGATAGGTACTCTCTATTAATTGGCTAATACCTCTATTTTAATCTTATTAAAGTTGAATTCTCACTTTGTCTAAAATCTGATTAATTTCAACATACCAAGAAATATCATATCATTATAGAGATATATGAATTTTTTTTGTCTTAACAACTGGCATCAGAGCCATAATCTGGTCTTGAACGAAGTTGAGAGGAGGCCCAGAGCAGGTCAAGAGTGACTTGGGAATACAATTAAAATCTCACATTAAAAAATCATGAGTCTAAAAGATGAAAGATATCTCCATTGATATGAGGTCTCTTGATAGAGTCCAAAAATAAATGTATAAGGATTTAGTCCCAAAGTGAATTCTTTTACTCCTAACCTTGACCTAATTAAACTTCACGTTTAATGTCAAGTGTTTGATCCTTCATTATTCACTTGGGCTTTATCTCTCATGTCAACTCCTTATTAGACTTTTCTCGCCAAATATGTCTGATTAGCTGTGTCCCACTTGGACTTCTTGTCAAATATACAGTCAGTCTTAACCTACTTACTCTTCACTCAACCATTATCATCCAAGTTAATCTTTCATTAATCAAATTTAGTCAATTTGGTCAACTTTTACCAAAAGTTAATTGTGCCATCAATTTTCCTCTTCAACAAACTCTCCTTCCACTTACTCTCATATTGATCATTATTTAAATTCAACTCGAGCTACGGTGCAGCGGTAGTTGTCTCTTAGACACTTACGGTTCGATTCCCAGTTACGACGTATTTACACGGATTTTTCCTCTAAACGAGACTCGCAACTAAAGGACGCTGGGCTTCTAGGTCATCCGCCGCGAGTGCTTCCTGATTTACCCTAGTGACCGGTGGAAAACTTCCATAGAGTCAAACCGACCACCCCTAGGACTAGTTAATGAGGCTAACCGAATTTATTATATTATTGAAATTCAACTCGGGCTTAGTCAACCTTGACGAGAGGTTTACGTCACTGACAACTATTTTAGTCTCATAAAAATATTAAATAAAAATTATTTTTAGATAAAAATATGATAATATATTTATTTTAGAGTATTTTTTTACAATAATTTATTTTTTCCTTTATACTAAAACATGTTATTTAATTTGGAAATAATATCTTATTATATTTCAAGTTTTATAAAGCATACCTTTGAATGTATTTGTTATGTATAATTTCATTTTTTTTAAAAAAAAATTTTACTAAATTTACTAAATTTGGTGGGATGTGGCGATTCATATTGTCAACTTTCCACCACTAAATTCTCAAAAATTAAAATTTTAAGTGGGGTCAGAAAGCTATTTTTACCTTATATAATTTTTTAAAAATTATATATAGAAATTTAAATGGTCTTCACAAAAAAAGACAAATTATATGCGACAATATTTTAGACCTCAACATCCATTAGAAGTCATTATTGACAGTGAATGATGAATGGTCCAATATTTTAGTGAAAATAAAATATGCCCTCCATCATCTAATTTGGTGTGAATAAATTATGAACCCACTAAATCTACAATCCATTCAATCCCTTTCATATTTAATTACCTACGAATTAATAAATTAATCATTAATAATATTATTTAGCATGTTTACAAAATACGATGGAAATAATTATCACGTAAACTTCACTCCCAGGCAATGCGAAGTGACGCAAGCAACGCATAAGTGATGCATCATGGTGACCAAACTGATGAATAAAAAATACTTAAAAAATGAAAATTTCTGTTTCAGTAGAAATAAATATTCTATGAATTTTTAAGTATATAATTATATTTCGAAATTACTCGATAGATGGATGAATCAAAAAAATATTGTCTATCTAATATATATATATATATTAAAAAAAAGCATCCCAGTTTTAAAAATTATTAAAATAAAATTTCAACATAAATAAATATGCAAAATCTTAGTTTTGTTTCATAACTCATGTCTCTAAATCTGGGCATGATCAATTAGGATCAAGTATAAATTTAGAAAATACTCGTATTATTAGACACCGGTTGTCAACCTTCACAAGTCATTCCTTGTTGATGGGAGTCATGCTCCACCAGAGTACTCATCTATGACCCATAACACTATCTTTTTCATGTCTTGACCATTTGTATTTATGGTTAGTAGTCATCCGTGATTTACTTGCTCCGTGTTAGCCCTGGGATAAATCGACGGGGGTATTAGGGATGAACGATTCGCATCTGCGGCTCATGCTGCCATGGCTCCTGTGGCCAACCGTGAGGCTCTGCCTTGAGTTTTTTTTTACTCTACTGTTGAAAGGAGATAAATTAAAATTATTACTACAGTTGAGCACTTGGATTTCTCTTAAATAGAACTTACTGTTCACACTCGAGGCTTAAAACTATTAACACCTTGTGTGAATTGTGAATTGTGAATTGTGAAATGTGAATTGTGGATTGTGATCTTAGTTTGGAATATTATGAATTGGTACATTATAAATTTTATGTGATAAAGAATTTTAAGATTTTTATACTTATTGAGTTGTGTCAGTAATTGATTAAACATGGACGGGCAAAGATTTATATTATGTTGACTAGATTGATTGATCTTATTTTGAGATTATATGTTTCTACCGCCGCAAGCTTTTAGCAATGAAATATGTGAAGACATTATCTCGCAATAAAATATACTTATATGTAGAAAGATATCTCCTGTTACACGCACAACCATGGTTGAATCCTCCACTATTAATTCATAGTAAATTGTTATCCAAAGAATAAATGCTATTGTATCTCCTCTTTTAAACCACAGAACCTGCAACTCTGATCCTCTCTATATGTTATAGTCGATCCCATGAAGGTAGACAATTGTGCGGCGCCATCATCTATAGCGTAAAGGCATGACTAGATTGTAAATACATCTTTCCCATTGTACTCGCCCAAGGCTTCATAATGCTTGACTCTCTAAAAAAAGATGTATAATAATGCCACTCCAGGGTGCCCCTAGCTAAACTATGTTGTCAATTAACTCCTTGCAATCTCTGTCACTAGTTGAGACTTGAGATCTACTAAGTTGTCATCCAGTACATATAATAGTTTCTTTATAACGGATCGGATATATAGTCAGTATGCTTTGTCTGTCATTAGAAGTAATTATGGAGCATGAAAATTATATATATATTTTTAGTGAAAAATAAAATATGACCTCCTTTAGAAGTATCTCATTTGGTGTGAATAAATTATGCGACCCAATAAATCTACACCTTGAACAATCCATTCAATCCCTTTCATATTTAATTACCTATGATTTAATAAATTATTCAATAATAATATAGTTAAACATTCATTATAGCATGTTACAAAATATGATAGAAATAATAATTATATATTATCATGATTACTCAAAATTCACTCAAAGTGACGCGTGATCATGGTGCACAAACAAATAAACTGATGAATATCAAAAGGTGCACCTAATTATTAAAATAATTCTTTAATTAGATACTTAAAATATCTTTCAATTTATTAATGAATATTGATTTGAATTTTGATTTTATCATTTCATTGATCATAAATAATTTTGATCTTATTTAAATTGCGCGCGTCATCATAAAAAGAAAACTAAGCTCAAACACTAATCTATCGATTTCATTTGTTGGTCCTAAGTTCATGACGAAATTAGGACATGTGTTGTGCTTGTTCGATAAAAATAATTTCATTTGTTTTTGCCTTATTTCATTTCGATTTTTTTGTTAGATAGAAAATCGAAACAATCAGTGTGCCTTAATTCATAGTATCATCACATTGTGCTCACAAGTGTTCATAGATCTCAATTGGAACAAAGAGTTTGAGATAATTCAATCAAATGGCAAGAGTTCGAGCAAAGCAAAGGTACAATTCGGTCGGTTGAGGACTCTAATTAAAGAAAGGGTTGATTTATTTGTTGAGTAGAGATGGCAAAGAAAGAATCCAATATTTATTTGAGGTCGCCATGGATGACAAGTTATCGCTTAGGAATCATGCTAAGCCTAGCTTTGGCGTTACTATAGTAGGTTGTTGAAAAGGAATCTTTCCACCATTGTCTTAGCTTCCTTTATAGCTCTTTAAAAATTTAAAGGAGTATCGATTGATCAAATGATCGAGCACCATGTGGTTGTGGCATTTGGGTGGATGTAGATAGTCCATTTGGTGGCCCTCAACAATTAACCAATTTGATTAGATATCTTGATTCTTTTAATTTTCTTTACCTTGAAGTCTTGAACATAGGGATCAAATTTCTCATTGGCATTATTTAATTCCTAAAGATGGGTATCGACAACATCTAATGCATTGAATTTGATACAAAATGTTGTCTTTAATTTTCTACAACTTTATCAGTCTTGGACGATCCAGTGACTTATTCTCGTCCTTCACTTAGTGGTTGTCGTCCTCTATAAAGAAATGCACATTTGTTCATTTATGACCATGAGGAACTTGCATCTTCTCTAGTTTTACACATCTTCTTGCTCACAAATTATCTCTTTTGTTGGATAGTTTTCATGGTTTCGATCTTATTTGGCACTCTGTTGAAAACATTAATAATATAGATCTAGTCCTATGCATCTGGGATGTTAGACTACTGGATCATCCATTGGAAGTACTTCCGGATTTATTCTGATGGCCGGTGGAAAACTTCCGTGGGATCAGACCAATCATCCCGAGGATTAATCGATCGGCCAGGATACCTAGTGCTAGCTTAATAATAATAATAATAATAATAATAATAGTCCATTCACATGCGTGACCTTGGATTTTTTGAACTACCATACATGATTTATTTATTAAACCTTAGTCTCAATTGGCATTTCTAAGACAACTTGCTTGAATTACTCCTGTATTAGACCTCTACATTAGCGAATAGCCACACTGAATCTATCTCTTATTGCTAGGGGTGAGCAATCGGTTTAAATCGAACCGACCGAACCGATTAAATCAAAAACCGAAC
>JBAMIE010000055.1:3526864-3537188 GCA_037177295.1 Kaempferia parviflora | reverse complement strand
GACCAGTCAACTTCGTGTTGACTAGTCCGGTTCCGTTCAGCTGCTTCCACGATCACTTCCGGTCACTTGGATGATTTTGGACATCCGGAATAGCGCTCACCCGAACCCAACTTTCGTCCTTCCTCGAGCGTGCTTCCTTCCCGGCTTCTCGTCCCTCGGACCGTCGCGCGCGTCTTTCTTGCTCCATCGGTGTACTCTTCCATAACTTCTTGTCCCTCGGATTCGCCGAGTCCATCGACTCGATTCCCACGTCATCCTTCTCGTCCGCCGCATCGTACGCTCGACTTCTTGTGTTTCTAAGCTCATGTACACTTAGACACAAGGTTGCGTTAACAAAACACAGGACCTAACCTAACTTGGTTGGTCATATCAAAACCAACCTGAGGACCAACATTACTACTCTTTCTATATTATTGCTTGTTGTGCTAACCTTATGATGCAGGAAAGCAAAAGACTAAAAAAGGGTTCCAGGTGCCCGGACTTGGTCCATGCGCCTGAACAAGCAGGTGAAGCTAGTGAGCGACCGACTAACGTGGCAGACGCTAAGTGGATGGCACACATCAAGGTTCAGGTGCCCGGACTAGTCCAAGTGCCTGGAAATATTAGATAAATTTTCGGAGATATACTTTTGACGAGGTGCAGTCACGTCAGTACTTTAGGCGCCCGGGGGTGGTCCGAGCACCCGGAGGTGGCCCATAAAATGAATTTCGACTAGCAGCTCATAACGACAATTGATCTGACTTTTGTACTCACGCGCTTCTATGAGAAGTTCTCTACGACACCGAAAAGCTGTTATGACAACCAACGCTCAAGCTTCAACTCTTCTTGTTGTCGGTATACTTTAATTAATTGTTTTATGCTCAAAATTTATATAATTCATTCAAGCTTATAGTGATTGCCCAACAAAAGTACTCAACGAATGCGGGCATTGGAGTAGAAGTCGTCAAAGGCTCCGAACCAAGTAAAATAACTTATGTTAGCACTTGTTCTTTTTCTTTTCTATTTCCCACTGCGTATTCTCATGATTTTTGATAAAAAAAAGACAAACGCTATTCATCTCCCCTCTAGTGTCTTTTCGATTCTTCAGAATGCACTGTGTGCGTCCTTCTTACTCTACTAGTGTACTATTCTGCAATTCCTCATCCCTCGGATGCATCAACCTTGTTGGCTTCCTTCCCGTGTTATCTTTCTCACTCACTGTGCCTTCGGCTCCACTTCTTGTGCTCCTAAGTTTTTGTACACTTATACATAAGGCATCAAATACATACAGGACCTAACTTAACTCAGTTGATCAATATTAAAACTAACTCAGGTACTTATAGAGACTTCATCGCTGCCTAGCATTTGATCAACCTTGACATACTAGTACTTCATTATTGCCTAAGATTCAGTCAACCTTGATATGTCAAGACTTCATTGTTCCTAGAATCTGGTGAATCTTGACTTGCTGGGATGTTACACCTCATATCAACCTTATGTTGGATTTTCTTCTGGTCCCAACTCTACATATTGATCGACTATCAAATATCTAATCAACCTTGACATGCTTAATGTCTCGACCAACTAACATATTGATCAACCATCGAAACTCCAACTCGAGTTAGCTCGAGATTAGTTAACTTGGTAAACCTTTACCAGGGGTCGATTGCACTGACATTTTTGAATTTGCTTTAAAACTCTCTATTAGTTATATCAGTATCATCAGTCAATTGCTCATACTAATCAGTTGACTAAGATACCATAAACTTCTTTAAATCCCTTTAAATTTTGGATTCATGATTTAGGGTTCATGAGTTAATTGTTATTCCCCAGTCAATTGATATCTCTAGTTTATCCTTACCAAGGATGAATTCTCATTTTGTCTATTATTTGGTTGACTTTAACACGTCAAGATTTCATTTGTCTAGCATTCGATTAACTTTGACCTATCGAGACTTTCTTTACCTAGCACCTGATTAACATTAAAACTTGCTGAAATTTCATCATTATCTAGCATCCGATCAATCTTAACCTACTAGAACTTTATCATTACCAAGCATTTGGTCGACTTTGACCTACTAAGATTTTATCATTGTCTAACATTCAATCAACTTTGACCATTCAAGGTTTCACCACTATCAAACAGCAGGTCTTGACCTATTTTAACTTTCCTTCTCGAGCCTAACATTAGATCCTCTATGACCTGTCAAGACTTCATTTCTCATGTCTAACATCCGATCCTCCTTGACCTATTATATAGGGGGTGGGAAAAATAATAAATTTTTGATATACCACATTTATTGTACTGAAATATACCAATATTATTGGTATATTTAAATTTTTGATACGGTATAATTTTTAGTACCGATATCGATATAGAATTTAGTATTTCGGTGCGGTATATACCGTACAGATACCAAAGTTTTAAGATAAATGGTATGAAACTTATATTATAGCAAAAATTTGGTATACCAAAATTTTAGTACAGTATCGGTATATGAATTTCCTTATACCAAATTTTTTCGGTACGCTATACAATTTTGGTATCGGTATACTAGACCGAACCACCCCTCCATTAGGACTTCAACCATTACTAAAGTTCCTGATCAATCTTAACTCACTTATATCTTACATCTTATATCAAGTGTCTGATCCTTCATAAATCACTTAGACTTTACCTCTTATGCCAAATGTTTAGTTCTCTTGACTCACTTGGTCTTTATCCTTATTAACTTTTTGTTGAACTTTCAACAGTGTTCAGTTAATTATGATTCACTTGGACTTTTTCATTATTAAATATCTGATCAATCCTGACTTACATGATTTTTTTACTCAAACCATCCATCATCTAACACCCAAATCAATTTTGATCAACCTTGACCCTTGGTTAATTATATTGTACCAACAATATGCCTCTCCAACGGTCTACATTTTTTCTAATTAACATCTCACATATACATGAAGTATATTGATCAAACATCAAAATCCAATTCGAACTAACTTGAGTTTAATCAATAACCTTTACCAAAGTCAATTGCACCAACACACCAACACTCGCAAGATTATACATATACTTAAGAAAGTGAAAAAGAAGATAATTAGAATCCTTTGCTGCAACAAATTTTTTTCATCATGCTCCTACTCATGATGATTTGAGATTTTTTACATTGTTTTTTTTTCTTTGCTAGCTTGAGTAGGTTTAGTAAAACATAGAGACGCAAAAAATAACGTACACATATGCACATCTTGCTTGAATCTTTCCATGCATCTTGCACGTAGTTTAATTAGTGGCTCAAACAAAGATAATGGCAACAATATTTCAAACACTAGCCAATTTATTTTTGGTATTGAACAAGCCCTTGCTATTCCCATGGTATGTTTAGATGTCCTTTGGATACGAATTGGGTCCTCAACATATATTGGCGATCCCCACTCGGCCATGAACTTGAATAGTTAGTCAATCAAAAATAGAACTTTGCTTGATATACGTTTCCGAGCTTAAAGGTCAAATCTAAACCCCTGAAATGACCTTCTGACATTCTCTAAGTCCCTGAACTTCTCCCAAGCACTAAAAATTTCTTTTATTCAATCTCAAAATATTGATAAATATTCAATAGTACTATGATCAAATTCCTATGATCAAAATAGAACATTGCCCATTAATTCCTTGTCTGTCCTCCCTCATCATGTCTTCGATCACACCACGGCCAGCACTCATCAAGCAGAAATTAGAATGCAACAGTCACGATCGATCGAATGATAAGCAGCTTCGTAAATTATTGATTTTGACCTACTTTTATTTTGATAATGATTCAATTAAACATCTAGCTCACTTTATTTAACATGCACATACAAGTTCGCCACCATACACTGCACAAATTCATGAAACACACACAGTACTGCACCTCACACCTTCTTGCTCCCCGCAAAGAAGGTGTTGATGGCCGGCATCACCTCCGGCGGGCGCTGATGAAGGAACCGCCGGAGCCCATGCTGGCTGTACTTCTGCCCCTCCTCCGCGTTCTCGAGGACGGCCGAAGCCCGGTGAGCCTTGTTAATCCTGCACACGCAATCCAAAATCAACGGAATTAACCTACGCACTTATACGTGGATCATCATGCAGTCATATATATCCAGCGAGACGATCGACCAAACCTGACTTCGGGGTTCATGAAGGCGTTCCTGGTGAGCTGGAACAGACACATGCTCGTAACGAAGGTCATGGCACCCAGCAACGGGTAAATCTGTCAAAGAAGAAGAAGATAGTGCACGCGTTACACCGTTGATATATAATTAATCTAGCTGCCCATGCATTAATGTCCATGCTACAAACCCTAACTTCAACTTACCTCTGGTCTCACCCAACGTCCCATCTTGCTGCGCTGCTGTTAATTAGTTCTGCAGATACATGAAGGAGGAGGAGGAGGAGGAATATATAGAGAGAGAGGAGGAGGAGAATGATTGTGGCAATGAAGGAGGTTGCCATTACTGTGGGCGTGGTGCAGGATTTGAAAGTGGTTAAGTAACAAAACCAGCAGCTAGGCCTCCTTTTTTTGACTTGGAAAACAGTGGGTGTCGGGAGTTGACCTTGGGCTTGCTTAAAACAGAAAGGATATATTATCGTTGAAATTTTGTGGGTCAAAATGAACCCCTTGAATTGGTTTTTTTGAATTAAATAGTCAGACTTGCCTTTTTCTTTTGGGCCAATTGAAGTTAAGTTTGACAATAGATAAAATAGTTAAAATCCTTATAATGATAAATATTTTCATATTTAATATTTTATTATTATTAATGAGTGTACTATATTTACAATTATTATTTTATTATCAATTTTTTTTCTGAGGAGCTGGCAAAAATATAAAAGTCACCGTCTTTCATTTTTATAAAAGGCAACCACTACCCTCAGTCTTTAAAAATAACGAAATTATGTTCATTTGGAACATCTGTACTTATATTTATCTTCTTCCATATCTCATGTGATTGATACTTCAAAAATTATTTTGATAGCGAATCTACTTTTATTTTAAATGACATAATTATCATCAAATATAATATATTATTTGATTCTTGTATCACATGTATTAAATTTTGAATCTATCGTCAAATTATATAAACAAACAAGTCTGCAAAGTGTACACTACTAAGTATATTATTAGACATTAATATTTTCTGTCATTTGTAATAAATCCTGAATTGATTTGACCAGTTTTATGAACAAGGCAAGTCCATATCTATAAAACTATATCGGCTAAATATTGAAGCAGTTATAATTTTATAGCTACTACAATATCGAAGTAGCTACAATTTCTTATCTACTATTGTAGTTATAGCAAATATAATTTCATAACTCTACAATGTAGGCTTGTCTGGTTCAAAAATATTCATGTTATAGCAACTATGAACTATAAATCTCATAATTATGATAACAGTTACGAAACTATAGTCGTTAAACACGAACTTGTATTATGCATACAACTAACCAATCAATTCATGATTTAATTCATGTGATTGGAGATAATAATATCAAACATTGTACATGAGAGCATATAGCTGTATCATTTTACAAAGAACTGGTAAAGTAGAGCTAAATCTGTACTATGGTTTGGAACTATTGAATTCGACAATTCTTGAAATGTCGATCATTAATTTTAACTGTCTTAGACAATTGTGGTTTACGGTTTAGAACTGTCGATTCACGGTTTAAAACTGTCGGTTCACAATTTGTCACGGTTTAAATTATTATTATTTTTAAAAATATATAAATTTATAAAAAAAATCTCTTTTAATAATAAAATGAATGAAGGTTCGAAACTGCCAACGGTTAGAACCATCGATTAATACTTTAATAAAAAAAAACTCCAATAGTCAGAATCGTCATTTTGAACCGTAGTTGGGTCTCTAGTTATACCATGCATAATTTTAAATTAAAAAAAAAACATATTAGATTTTTTTTCTTTAAAAAGAAATTTATTTTAAAAAAAAAATCAAAAAGTCCTAATGAATTGTAGCCGACCACTTAATTTGCTTAAACCGATCGTCCACAATGATTAAAAAAATACATTGAACCGGAGGTTAACTGCCACTTCAACCGAAACTGGACCATCGTCAACCGGCAGTTTTGATCCAGGCCCTTGTAACCGGAAAACTGACCATAGACCTGGTTAGAGATCATTACCAATCCGGGTCAGTATAGGTGGGGCGTTTTTTGATAAATAAAAAAAAAAAAACAAAAAAGATGCTCATTTGATGATAAAAAAAAAACGATCTTTTGATTTTTGCTCAATTTTCCAAATATCTGATCTAAATGTTATCAGCAATATCATGTTGCATGGGAATTTATGAAGACAATGCATATTCATATCCTCTATTAATTCATCTCCTCATGATGTTGATGACAACTAATGAACAATTTGTTTGCAGCAAAGGGAAAACATGATGAAACTCAATAAGGATTAGGATGCATCGACTTCCTTGGCATAATTATAGGCAAATATGTAATCTATGCTTCACCTTGAGTTGTTGTAAACTCACCTTATTACAACTGCAAATTTCTGCACCTGATGGATACTTTAATCAGATTCATTTCCAGTCAAAATAGGTTATATAAATTCAAATCACAATTGTGTTTTTAACAAGTTTATGCAAAATGATCAAACACAACAAAAAAACAGCTTATCTGACTGCTAGTTACATCTCAACTACTACTTCCATTGAAAACAGCCCCTAGAGAAGTTGGCACACCCAAAGTTATATGAAATGAAGATATTAGATACATTAATTGATTGTATATTAGAGGTGTCAGCAGGTACAAGTAACAAATAGAATCCGATGAAAAAAGCTCAGTTGCCATTTACATCACGAGAGATTAAGCCACAGCAAGAAGCATGCAGAACGAGCTCAAGAAACCAAACACTTCTGTAGTTTTGCTTCTGCTTGCGCTCTTGCACATGCTGAACAATGGTTTGGTCTTTTGATAAAGGTAACCAGCTTTCCAGTGGCACTTAGACAGTTCCCTACGACTGGTTTGATGGCATCGTTGCAATCTCAACCAAGAATTTGTGAAGCGCCTGCGGCTTAGAGAAAAATGGAGAGTGATCCGAACCTTTGAGCCTGAAAACTTTCTCTGGTGGATTGATATCACTCAGTCTTTGCTGCAAAGGAAGTGGCATTGCATTGTCATCTGTGGTTTCTATGTAAAATCTTCTTACTGAACCATAATTCTTCTCGGTGAGTGAAAGCTTCTCCAACACTGGAGCAAAGGGAATAGACCTCATAGAAACCAAAGCCAAGGCAACATCCTAGCAACCATATATGGTTTTGTATTCAGTGTATGAAAACATACAAGACGCCGAATGCGAAGAACAAGGATTGAAATGTCAATCTCGAAGTCCAGGAAAAGTATACCTTAGAAGGAGACTGATTGAATAGCAACTCTTTAAGTAAAGATTTATCCAGATCAATGGCAGTGGGAGGAAGATCTTGTCCATTTGCATAAACAAATACTTGTGCTTGTCGCATCAGATCATTCATACCTGCCTAAAGTAGAAACCAATTCATGATTACTGCCATCTGACATGGAAAATCTATTTTTCCAAATTACATAAATAATTAAATGCAAATGTAACAGAGGTATATAGCTATAGATAGATATAGCGAAGAGAGATACCTCTTCTGAAAACATATCAAGAATGTTCTGGCCATTGGTTGGCATAGCTGCACAGATGAAAATGACTTTGGCAACTTTAGATGGTAAAACTTCCATGGCATATGACACACAAGCACCACCAAAATCATGTCCAACCAAAATCACCTGAGAAATAAGAGATGATAACATAAAAGATAAAACCGATGTATCTAAGACAAGTAGAAAATCATCATCTCGAATGTATAACATTAAATTATGTGATTCAGTGGTATTTATCACGAGTTGTGCAGTTTTAAAAGAAATCTATTTAATTGGAAGCAACTAGAGGAGGAAAATATAGACTGAATGATAAAAGAGTTGGGGTTGACAATTTTCTCAGTTGGTAAGGATCTTTGAAATTGTTGCTAAGGTCAAACTTAGCTTCACTCATCAATTTGTCATGGCACCATGCATCAAGATGTCGGTAGGATACCAAAATAGTATTATTCCGGTCAAAGATTGAAATTCCAGCATGGCTCGAGAATTTGAACCTTGGCTTCACTAATGTGACTCAAAAAAAGAAGGAATCATAGAAGATTATTCATATTCACTTTATTTGCCAGAGTAGAAGATGTCATACTGCTCGACACTTGGAATGAGCCAAATTTTTTAGATTTGATTGGAAGATCAAAAAGTAATCTTCCTTAAGTCCAACAAATTCCATTAACTTTAATTCAATAAATTGTTCACATTTAATGCTATATCAAGAATTATTTGATAACTCTGTTGAAGAAGTGAGATAATAAGCTTGAACTTGAAGAAACTATTCAAAATATATGCTAGGAGAACTAATGTGGAACTACTGAAACAGGAATATGGCAAGCCTAGGTGAGAAATTACAAATTACTTATCGTTTCATTGACCCGAAAAACCAAGATGGCTTTAGTCATCTGCTCAAGATAGATGATCTGACTAGTCTAATCAAGAGAAATTAAATATGTTAACCATCTGTACTACTGGAAGTCCCCAAATTCCATCCATCACCAAGTATGATCAAATAGAGAGCCGAAATGACAAAAGGAGATATAACCATCCAGGAGCAAGGAAATGGAGAGGAGCAACATGAATTATGAGTCAAGACTAGATCAAGGGCTTTGACTGGTTAAGTAATGTAGTAGAATTTTAGTTTTCTCCTTAGACAATGAGGCCATAGCTTACATTTTGATTTTCTGAATAAGTTCTGGTGTTGCAACTTACATGACATAGCACCGCAAGATAGATGGTGCTACAATTTTCATAAATAATCAAGTGCAGTTGTGTTATTGGATGTTACTGTTTCAATAAATCGAGCAAAGACAATCCTCTATACTATCTTCAAGTTCAAAGAACTGATCCTATTGTGAAGCAAAAGTATCAAGCACAAGCTGATTACAAACGAAATGTCGAGCCAAGCTGAGGTTTCGGCTCCCGGATGTCTCCAGATGGTGTCATATCGGTGCCAATGATGTGCTGAAGTAAAACACGAGGAAGGTCGGTGTTAATATCGGAGGAAGAGGTGTCGAACAAAGAGAAAGAATAAGGAGTTACTTGTGCCATCTAGAGTTTTATGCTGTTTCGGTGCAAAGGAGGAGATGGCGCAAAGGGAGGAGCGAGGGTTTTGGCTTGACCTAAAGGAGGAGCCAGTACAAGTGCTTACATGACAAAGGTTTGGCGAGATCATGAAGGGATGCCAACAGTGCTCATATGACAGAAAACGTGCAAAGGTGCTTGCATGGAAAAGGGAGAAGGAGAGTAGCTAGTGTTTTACGGAGGAGAAAAAGGGAGGCGAGGAGCTGCTTCCTGTGCTCGTGAGTGTCCGCATGCCAGTCAACAGCTAGAACAACATATTTTGCTTGTGCTGAGCTGCATAGGTTAAACCATTGATTCGATTTCATATTAGTTATTATAAACTGTATAGACTGGAATCCATATTAGTTACATTAAGACTATTAACTGACTAAAGTGGTCATCAACCATAATGATTTGGCGAGTTTAACCAAAAGTGTGCTTTTGCAAATTTCACCAAGAGTCCTAGAAAAGCAGTATCATCGTTTTTCAAGAAAATTGCAATACACAGGCATACATGATTGCAGTTTTTGCAAATAATAAACTTTCATTTCTTCTATGATCCACCTAGAGCTTCAATAAGTGAGATACTGAGAAAATATGGATCATTACTGCAAATTTATTCTTGTTTCACAGTCAATTCAAAGCAAATTCAAGAGTTTAAGAACCAAGAGTGTTGGTAATGGAATAGCGATATTATCTTTTCAGCAATGAAGGTCCACTCGAATATTGATAGGTTTTACAGAAACAAGAACCTATGTTCTTGTATATGAACATTCATTCACTTCTAATATATAAAGTCAGTTGTACTTTTTAGCAAACTGGCCATTATGTCATGTAGAAAATATACAACAACTATACTGCTAAATATTAAGAGTAACAGCAAAAAAACCATGTCAAAGAAATACCCTGGTTATCATCCATCTATAAAAATCATAGAAAAACAAAGATTTTCATTAGTAATTAAAAATAGTCATAAGACAATAACCAAAAACATTCTCTTGAAATAGATTAAAACAGTGCATACCTTGTTCATATCTCCAAGGGTTTCTAGGAAACTAGTAAGAGGCTTTGAATATTCTGCAAGACTGGTAACTTTATTTGTATCGAACGAAC
>JBAMIE010000055.1:3499535-3512804 GCA_037177295.1 Kaempferia parviflora | reverse complement strand
ATTATTGCATGCGAGTTATTCTTGTATGCGAGCTTTTCTTTGAAGAACAGCTCTGCATGCGAGCTGTTCTTCAAAGAACATCTCTACATGCGAACTGTTCTTGAAGAAGAGCTCTACATGCGAGCTATTCTTCAAAGAACAGATCACATGCAGAGCTGTTCTTTGAAGAACAGGTCTGTCTTCATGTAGGAGAGAGAAAAAATAAATAGTAAAGGTATGCAGGCAATGTGTTAGCTCTCCACGTCGGATGTCACGCACGATTGCGCATATAAAGGTGTGCAGGGTAAAATTTATGTATATATATATATATACAGAATTGTTAGCCGACGAACTCCTCCTTGCGGAAAGCTGCGGACCGCGCGTTCATTTTTTTTTGAAAATTCGAAGATTTTTCCTTTTTATTTTCGTAACCTTTTTCCTTTTCTCGTTACGCTCTCCGTCTCTCTTTTCGCTTTTCGCCGCACAGCCCACCGCCCTCCTCCTCTGCGGCTCTTGGCCGCACGGCCCGCCGCCCTCCTCCTCTGCCACACTGCCCGCCGCCCTCCTCTTGACGTCGCACTGCCCACACACTGCCCGCCGCCCTCCTCGCGGCGTCGCACCCTCCCTCGTCGCTCCCGAAGCTCGCGCTTGAAGCTAGGTTTTCCCCGCACCTCCCTCCGTCGGCACTCCCTCTCTCTTCGCTGCACGACCCATCGCCCTCCTCCCTCTACCGCACTTCCCACCACCCTCCTCCCTCTACCGCACTGCCAACTTCAAGATCAGGCTTTTCTAGCGCACTTGGATAGAAAACTTTCAAAGTTTGAAAAAAAAACTGAGTTGAAGGATGCAATGAAAAAGATAGAGGACCTTTAATTCTTTAGAAATTCATGATGGTGATTAGGCATGTTATGTTGTTTCATATTGTTGTTTGAGTTGAAATTCAAAAACAAATTGTATTTGAGTTCTTTGGCTGAATTTTAGGGTTTCTTGTTTCCGTGACAATTTTCATTTGCAAGTGTGATTGGTATCCATGTAATACCTATGCACATCTAAACATGAAACTGAAGTTTGTTTGGGTTGTTCATTATTTCGTTCTGTTGATTTAATGTTATGTTTCATAAAAAAAAATCATCTGGCAAATTATCGTTTGTTTGAACTAACAAGATTTGAATCATGCCTTGATGTTCCCATGCCCAAATGGGCATTAACCCTATTTGACTCCTTTTTGTTTGATTTGTCATGAAGCGTAAGAACCCCATTGTGTAAGACAAAATCATTAGTTGGTCTTTGTTGTACTCTCACTTCTTTAATTTCCTTCGAGACTGCTGGTATCTGGCTAACCGATAGAAGTCCTCAACCTCTTCCAACTCCTTGCGTTAAGGCATATGACTAAGATCAAAAGACAAGTTTAAGGCCAGAGATGACATAATTCTTCCAGTAAATCACTTGCAAGTGAAAGCAACTGACATGAATTTTCACACTATTATCACTTTCTATTTAAAAAGCATGAAGCCCTCTAGAATTTGATTCTTTCACACAATAGTTTATAATACATTTAGAATACAAATGGACATAACCCAAATGAAGCACTGTATACATCATCATACAAAGATTTTTCCACAGTTCAACATGTCTCTAGGTTTGTGTTCCAACTCATGGCACTTCCTTTGAATTGGAATGCCAAAGCCAAACGTACAATGTATAAACAACAAAGAAATGAATAAATTAGACAATGCTCTAGGTATATATTCAATAAAATAAAGCTTACAGCTTTAAGAAAAATAGAGCATGGTCTACTTGTGGACCACTGCTAAATAGGACACATAAGTGGATTTATGAAACCCAAAGAACACAAGGAACAACAACCAATAAATGAACACGTTTAAGGATAAGAAACAAACACAACTACAGAAGTCGACTAAGATAACAAAGCACCTTCGTAAGATCAATTGAACACCTTTTTTTTTTCCAGTTACAAATTTCCAGGAGGTTGAGTGCAAAACTATTTTCCATCCACCTAAACTTGGTCAAAGGAATTCAACATTGCCGAAAGATCACAACTATATAAGATAGAGTGCGAATAACTTAATAAACTGAACAAATTAGCCTCCTCCAGTTTCAACTTCAAACCAAAATAGAATTTATGAATTTCAAACCTCACTTGCAAGCCTCTAGCTTTCTAAGTTTATACAAACTAATCAAACAAAATAGCAGTTTTTTATGGCTAATTACATCTCATCAATTATTTCTCCTTGCTGAACCATAATTGTTGGTGAGTGAAAACTTCTCTAACATTGGAGCAAATGGAATAAACCTCATCGAAACTAAAGCCAAGGCAACATCCTGCAACCCCGTGGTTTTGAACTAGCTCAAAGAAAACACACATGGAACTAATTACAATCAACAAGGATAGAAATGTTTAACCTTAAATTATAGGAAAAGCATACCTTAGAAGGAAACTGGTTGGAAAAAGGTTGCAACAACTTATGCTGACATCAGCCATTCATACCTGCCTATAGTACAAAATGAGCAGAAAATGAGCTTACAAGATACATTATCAACAATGGCGAGTTAATTGATTCTAGAGAAGATACAATCTCAAGACAGATAATTATTAATACCCACCATAGACAATTACAAGCATCCTAGTGCATGTTATTAGAACCTGCAACAATAGAGATAATTATTGATTTCATTTTCTCAATGAATTACTATAATTTAAAAAATTAAAACTTTAATAATACCAGCTATAGATGTCAAATCTGGTTCATATGTGTCGTCAACAATGTTATGAGTATTATCTTCAATTGATCTGATAATTGACACATCGTCATATTTAAAAAATATAATAAAATAAAAA
This sequence comes from Kaempferia parviflora, assembly GCA_037177295.1. Lineage (NCBI taxonomy): Eukaryota > Viridiplantae > Streptophyta > Magnoliopsida > Zingiberales > Zingiberaceae > Kaempferia > Kaempferia parviflora. The sequence continues at coordinate 3,509,965 of JBAMIE010000055.1, read as the reverse complement.
AGAATTTGAGTTTGCAAGTAAAATTATAATAGAAATGTAGAATTAATTTAGACATACCTTTGCTGTAAAATTGGACAGTTGCGCTTGTCATGTGATACACCTCGATGCCCGCATCCACGACATATCCTAGACTTTGAGATTGATTTCTCCTTTGATGATTTTAATCTTTTCCCACATCCCTTTGTTCTTACTGAAGAAGGATCAATAATACCAAGACTTTTATCCATAGATTTCTTCCTTTGACTTCCATCACCGCATGTTTTACTAATGTTCATCTCTTGAATTTTGCTGTATATACAATCTAATTGTTCATCCAAGAAGTTTGTCCCCTCATCAGTCAAAGACGCATCATCAATTATTACTGAAGCTTTATATGATAGCATCGAGTGTCTTGACATCAAAAATCTTTCTGGATCTGGATCATCGATGAAATTTTGCTTCCCCAAAGCATATATTGCTCCAACTTTTGCATCTCGTGTCCATCGTTTGAGTATATACGTATCAGGCAAATGAAACACTTGGTTGATACGAAAAAAAACTAAAATATGTCTACATGGAATGCCCTCAAACTCAAATTTTGTGCAGCTACACGATATGTAGTCTCTTTGTTTGTCAAGTGTGAGCACTCTTAATTTTGAGGAAGAAGTACTTTAAAATTTCATGATAAACCACTGAGTCAACTCTTGTAAATGTCTATTGTACATAATAACTATGACTCTGAATCATTTCACTTTGAAACTCGAACCATTTCTTTTTTTGCGTATAACTTAACCATTTGAGTTTCCATTGACCAGGTTATATTAACCTTCGAATGCTTATTCATATCAATATGATCCACAACTAACTCACGGTACCTTTGGTGTCTCAGTGCTCTACTAAAATGTATGATAAAATTCATTAATGAATTCTTATTTGAGACATATTTCTTGAAAAATACATGTGAACCTTCAGATCTTTGACTATTTGATATTCCTGTAGAAAATACATGACTAAAATATGCTGGTACCCATCTATGTCGCAATTCATACATCAAGGATAACCAATCATTTTTCTTTAAGTTAGCACACTTGATAATCTCTTCCCATGACTTCTCAAAATCATCAGGTGTTGTAGAATTTACAATGACATTCTTTATGTTATGATAGTGGTTTCGAAAAGTCAAAGGGTCTAATTTATCTGGGAATTTGTTCAATATGTGTTACAAACAATATCGATATACTGTTTGAGGTATGGCTTCTAAGAACTTTGTAAGTAGGAATAGCTTTTGTCATAGTAGGATCTTGATCAATGATGATAAAGTTTAGTGCACCTTTAGGCATGGCTTCTAAGAACTTTGTAAGTAATCAAACAAAGGACTCGGTTTTCTCATCACTAAGAAACCCACAACCAAAAAGAATTGTTTGATGATGATGATTAACTCTTACAAATAGTGCAAAAATCAAGTCATATTTGTTGGTGTTATATGTTGTATCAAATACAACTACATCACCAAATACGCTGTATGCCCTTCTTGATACATGATCAGCCCAAAAGCACCTATAAAATTTATTATATGAATCAATCTCGTAATCAAAGAAAAAAGTTGAATTCTTCTCTTGCTCAGATGTAAATAACTCGATCAGTGTTTCAGTGTCAATACGCTTTTATTCATCTCTTAAATTTCTTTCAAAGTTTCTAATATCAGTTTTTGTGTAACATACCCACTTAGGGCCTCCATACTTCATCTCCAATAAACGCATTTGTTGACAAATTGGCATCTGAAAACTACTTTGTCAATGCTTTCTTGGCTGCTAAAACACTGTGATGTGAGCGTAGCAAATGTACCTTTGAAGGAGTTAAGAGTGGATGATTATGTGTTTCTATGAAGCTACAGCAACCCAATTAGGTCTGTCTGTTTCTTGACAAATATAATATTTGACTTGCAGCCCGTTCTGACTGTGTCACGTGTTCTTTCCCTTGTTAGTTGACTAGTGTTTGGATGTTTATTGTTCCGCATTAGATCTGTATGTCCTTCTTTAAAGCATACAATTTGCTTCTATGTTACTTCATTTGTCATCTTATTTTTCCTGGTCGTGCTATTCCTTGAACTAAATCCAACTTCTCGTGCATATTGGTTATAGAACGAATATACATCCTCTAGAGATGAGAATTCCATTCCAATTTTTGGCTTTCGATCATCTGTAACTTGGGGAATGAAATTCTGATCATCAACTCTATTGTCTTTCATTCTGAGCGCCCTCGTATTTTATTTGATAATAGATAAGCAGATAGATAAATAACAACTACAACTTATTTTTGAATAAAAGCAATTGTTCCAATTAACTAGACATCCCATTTCTAAACTCTAAACTTGATTAAACAAATCATGCAATTTCTAAAGCAACACAAATCATACAATTTCTAAAAGGAAAATAACAACTACAACTTATTTTAGAATAAAAACAATTGTTCCAATTAAGTAGACATCAAATTTCTAAACTCTAAACTTGATTAAAGAAATCATGCAATTTCTAAAGCAACACAAATCAGTATAACAACTACAACTTATTTTATAAGAAAAACATTTGTTCCTTCATTTCTAAGCTCTAAAAATGATTAAACAAATCATGTAATTTCTAAACACACACCACTGTCAACTTATGTGAAATGTCATAACACTGTCAACTTTAAATTTTGTTTCACTTCTCATTTTGTAATTTAAAATGAATAATGAACTAGAATAAACACAAATCATAATAAAAGCACAGGAATGAAGTTAAGAGAATAAACACAAATCAAGCACGTTCATAAACAAAGCAAGTCACAAGGCTCCATAATCACATGAACCTTTACAGGAATGAATTTGTAAGAGATTGGAGTGGCTGGATTCCGGCGCGCGTCACCGGCAGAGAGGCCACCGTTATTCCACAGCAAGACCCTAAGAAAAAACCATCACTCAACAGAAAGAGGGAGCGAAAGCCCTAAAATAAACCGAAGTCATCCTAGGTGGAGAGGGAGTCGGGAAAGAAGCTAGGAGGTCGCGGCGGGAGAAAACCTGATTTGGGATCGCGAGTAGAGAGTCGCGTTCACGGAGAGAGAGAGAGAGAGAGAGAGGAATCACGGCGAGAGACGGGGTCCAATCCCTCTCAAGGAAACACGGCGGAGAGGAAGGAACGAGAGGCGGCGGCAAGAGAGTCGGGTTCACGACGGAGAGGAAGGAACGCGCGAGGAGAGGGACTAGGGCTCACGACGATTTGATTTTGTCTCCGCTTATGGCCTTCGCGGCTAGGGCTCACGACGATTTGATTTTGTCTCCGCTTATTGCCTTCGCAGATGACGTGTAAAATGCCACGTCTAATTGCTGCACTGCACCGCAACATAAACACTGCAGCGGAGAAACACTATATATAATTTTTAGAGGATATTGTGTACCTCATCAACTATTTTCAATAAAAAAAATATTTATTGAATAAATATTAGTTAATTTAGTTTACCGGACGAGCATGGTCATTTTAATGTCCAGTCTCTAAATTTTTTAACATTGTTTTTAGCCACCGATGGTATTATATTCGATTGTTAATTTAGTGATCGATTTACTAAAATTAACGATTAAATTTAATGGATTAGTTATTAATTTACCAATCGAATTTAAATCAAATACTAACTTTAGTGATTAGGTTGGTCGTTAATTTTAACAATGAAAAATAATAGATCGGTTAATATGTAGTTACAAATTAACAAAAATTAAATTTTTAATTATAAATCTGATCAGACCGCTTACACATGTTATGGAGATATAGTAAATCTGTCCCATCGGACGGTACGATGGTTAAGATATGAGAGATTACCATATAACGTCTAGAGGTCGAATCTCAGCGCGTCCAAGCATATATCTCTCTCATATCTTGACCATTTGTACTTATGACTAGTAGCCATCCGTGATTTATCTCCTTCCTGTTCACCCTGAAACGGATTAACAGAGACTCTGAGGACGAACCTATTCATATTTTACCATAGGAGATATAATAAATCTGGTAAAGATTGAAAAATTACCCTACTAAATAATGGTTATTAAGCAATTGTACGAAGTGGGATTAAAGGATGTTATTTCCACCTTTAGCGTTGTTTTTGTTATATTTGACCGAAGCGAAAAGGGAATTGTTAAATTGAATATTTTTTCCTTATCGATTTTTTTTTCTTTTTATTAAATATTAACAATCCATTATTTTTACAAAATTTGAATTTATAGAGAAATCATAAATATTATTTTACATTCATGAATCTGAGTTTTATTTTTTTTTTATTAATCCAAGTAATGAGATCCTTACCGACCTGATTTAATCTGAAGGTGCAATTATATATGATATTCCTTTAAAAAATTATAAAATATATAATAAATTAAATGTGCAATTATTTTTATGAATTAAAAAATAATTGATGAAATTTTATTTGTGTGATAGATTTACTATATTTTTATAGTCCATTATAGATTATTTTAAAAATATGTGATCAATTATTAAAAATACACAATAAATGATAAAAAAAAGTTGAATAAATGTGTATATATACCTCATAACCTCTTTTCAATAATAAATATTTATTGAATAAATATTACTTAGTATTAAATGGTCCTAAATCGTTTACAGTACACGAACATTGTCAAATATCGCTAAATATATTTAGCGACTGATTAACAACAAAAATGTTCGGTCTTTAATTTTTTTAGCGTTATTTTTTAACCATCGATTGTATTATAAAATTAATGATTTGGTAGTTAATTTAGCTATCAAATTTAAACCAGATGCTAACTGTCACCTTTGTAGGTTTACTTGTATGACTAAACAGACACTACCCCTTGTGACAATATTAGAATATAACATGATACAATTTTACAAATCAAGAACAAATCACAGCGGAAGATAAAAGATAATCAACTACACAATAGAAGGATATACCAATCCACTGAAAACATAAAAACTGTGTATCGGCATGGCTTAACATAAAGTATCACAACTGAATAAAAGTATCCACAAGGTTAAAATACACAACCAAGATAATTATTATACAACCGAGTCCGAAAACCAAAGTGCAACTAATGCTACAAAAAATAGTGTAGAGAACTCTCTCGAATGTGACATGAGGCTAATAGACAGGATCTCCAAGTGATTTCATATTATCTACTTGCTACCTGAGGAAGAGAAAATACAATAGGGTAGTGATTCCAAATGATTTAGCAGATAATATATAAGAGATAGTGTATCGTCAATGTATAAAGAGAATCAAAGGTAATACCATCAATAATAATAGTAAAAACATAATAAATGCATATATATCAGAACTAATCTACAAAGTATTGTATAATGGATAGTAATAAATGAGAGTTTGCAATTGAACTTCTCATAACCACATGAGTAACATATAATACCATATAACATGTATGACAAGGTCAAGCACATGTTGTTGGTGCTAGAAGTACTAGCTAATTAAACTTGAGTTTTAGTATTGATAAAAGTTAAAAGTTAAGCTTATTTGTGATCTAACGAGGTTAACTAAGTGTGCAGGAATATCCTAGTTGAGGCTAGGTGATGTGGTACAAATCTACAAGTGCACGGAAATATCATCAAGTAATAAAAAGATCAAATCCATAGGGACTTATGATCGAGTTTTAACCTACAAATCAAACTTAACAGTCTAGACTAACTCAAAAATCTTAAATGTCATGAATGTTAAAGATCAAGTCCAAATACGAAAGGAAAGCAAAAGGGGTGAGAGAGAGACATAAATCAAAGGCAATGTGTGATACAAATAGAAGGTAGAGTGTGATCACGGAAGGAGATCACAGAATGATCATAGAAGAAAGACAGAGTATGATCAAGATAGGAAATTAAAAAATGATCATGGTAGAAAGACAAAGCAGGAAAGATGCTAAGAAGGTAGATGAGGCAGAGAAAAATCAGTTAGAGAAAACGATTCTAGGGCTTCGGTTCCACCTCTATACTATCAAATACTTGATCTATGCCACAATTCTTGTCCTTAATATTGGCTTGTGTAGGTAGACGGTCGTATGGTATCCTATATGAACTTTTGCTTCTACAAAGGTGTATCAACTCTAATCATCTTCTACTTGCGGAAGGATCGTAATTAGTGATCATAACCTAGAGGGGGCCCTGCTACTAGATCTCACGACATCTAATTACCCTCTTTTCCTACTGCATGATAACGAATTAGGTCTGATCCATTAAGTTCCATGACGGCCTAGGGTTTCTCATGGCATATCGAGTTGCACTTTCTTATCTGACTCTCCCATCTCAGTTTTATATAGGTCGGAGGATCAAGACTCTCCTTTTAGTTCATCCTAAAATATTTGTGGGATATAAATCTCGTGCTTAATTGGCATCGAGATTGTGTTAACACAGTAGATCTAGACCATAATCCAATACATTATAGAAACAAGATAAGAAAGCATGCATAGATCACAGAAATAATGTTTATATCAGATAAAGGGTACTACTTGTCAGTATTAGCTCTTAGAGTCAATTATGAGATGATTCATAAGGAAACTTTTGTAGTATATTTCATTAATAAAAGGTAAAGTTTATGATTATTATATTTACTTCAAATATGTGCCAGATGAATAGGTATAATAATATCCTAGGGTAGTAGGTTCTAGTCTACAGCATATCAATTAGTTGAATTGATAGTGAGAGGCTATCGATATATATAAAACACTATTCTTAACTATTCCTAGTCAAACATTAATATACAAAGACAATATTAATATGTTGAGACTTACGTAGGTCAACTGATGAATTAAGTTCATAAGTCATGGATACAATATATCAAGTTGACACATGAGTATATTGTAGGTCGGATTGGGCCGGTAGACGGAGGTCGTCGATTCTGAAAAAATTAAAGAAATACCAATCGCAACGCAATTTAAAATATCCAAATGCTAAAAAGGAATTAAATAAGCAAGAAATAAAAGGTATGAGACTACAGCGATTTTACTTGGTTTGCGATCAGAGGATCGCTTATCCAAGACGAATTAGGCGCTTAAACAAATCTCCTTTCTTGGAGGCGGAGAAGCCTCGTACACAGTGTTACAGCACAGACGTTGAAAGCTTAGAATAGAAGAAGATTACAGAGGTTTGGAATGAGTAAAACTGAAGAAGGGAAGCTCTATTTATAGCTTCTAGAAATTCTATCTCGGGACTGTTCGGGGCGCCCGGACCCGTCCGGGCGCCCCCGAGGGGTCAAAACTTATCCCCGAGGTGACCACGTCGAACCCCATCCAAAAACGAAAAAACCCTTCCGGGCGCCCCGGACAGACCGGCCCCGCTTCATCCTGCTTCATCCGGGGGTGATTTCGGACTTCCGGATAGGGCTCACCCGAACCCATTTCCGTCCTTCTCCTCGGGCGCGCTTCCTTCCGGCTTCTTGTCCCTCGTGCGCCGCTGGTGTACTCTTCCGCAGACTCCCGCATCCCTCGGATGCGCCGAGCTCGTCGGCTCTCTCCTGCGCCATCCTTCTCGTCTGCTACGTCTTACGCTCGACTTCCTACACACTTAGTAGAGGTGTTAGACCAACACAGGACCTAACCTGACTTCGTTGATCACATCAAAACTAGCTTGGGCACCAACAATCTCCCCCTTTTTGATGTGCATCAACCCAAGTTAAGTTAGGGAACACAAGAAAATTAATTAAGTAAACTAAATAACAGTTATAGTGCATTTGAGAGATAAAAAAATCTACCTCCCCCTAAACTTAACACTTCTCCCCCTTTAATCACATAAAAATGGAGGGATTAACTTTAAAAAATTTTAACTCTTTTATTTTGACAATTTCAAAAAAAAATTAACTCTTTTAAAAAATTTCTAACTCTTTTTGAAATTTAAGCAAATATTTCCAAAAAAAAAACTTGAAAAATCTCTAACTCTTTTTGAAAGTTTTTCAAAAATGTTTTTCAAGTTTAAACATAACTTTCAATACTTGGCTTCCAGGTCTTAGCGAGGCACAGAGGCCTTCTTTGGCCTAAGCCTTATTGGATCAACAACCCTTTCCTTGACAAAGTCGCATAATGAAAAATTATATTTTTCAACCAAAGAAAAGTTGAACTGATTTTTTTAAAATAAATTTGAATAATAGAATATTTTTTTTAAAAAATACAAATTTAGCCCATAAAAAAATAGAATCTAGATTAAGTATTCTTTCGGAACCCAATATAGGTTCATTCCTACTGGATTAATCAAATACATTTTAGGGATATATTTTTGAGAAATAGTCTTAATCTGTCCCGACCCTTATGAAATCTATAGTACTAGTTTAGGTTTTGAAACTTCCTATATGGACATGCATCATTACTTTTTGTCTTTTCTAAGTTTTTTATTTTAATTTTTAAATTATCATTTTTATTTTTTAATTCAGCATTTTCTTTTTCCAATATAGCTAAATCCTTAGTTAGCATTTTGATAAACCGAAAAGACTGAGAAGGGGTTAGATTTTGTACCTGACTTACCTTTTCTACTCCCCCTCCATCATAGCTTTCTTCCGATGATGAGGAAGCTCCCCCTTCGTCGATGCTCTCCTCCGATGAAGTTTCTCCTTCGTCTATGTTCATGTCCGAGTCTTCTTGGTGACTTGCCATCAGTGCAAGTCCGGCGTAGGCTTGGACCTCGGAATCGAAGCTTGAATCGTCCCATGTTGCTTTAAGGTTCTTCAGTTTGGGCTTGGGATTCTTTTTACCTTTTTCTTTACTTTTCTCGAGTTTGGGACAGTCATCCTTGATGTGCCCTTCCTTGTGGCAGTTATAGCATCTGACTTTTCGTATTCTTTGACTGTTCTTCCTACCCTAAGACTTATAAAATTTGTTAGCTTTAAAAAATTTATTGACCTTTCTTACCATTAATGATGCTTCGTGTTCGTCCACGGAAGAGTCAAATTCTGGATCATCCATCTTCGCTTTTAAAGAAATGTTATGATGTGGTTCTTTTCTTAACTCTGCACATCGAGTTTCAAGAAGTTCCAAAGTAGAAAATAGATATTCTAAAGTACATTCCTCTAGATCCTTGGAAATATAGTAAGAATCGATTATCGATGTCCAATCTGGAGTTCTTGGAAATGAGTTAAGTGCGTACCTTAGCGAATCTCAATTAGTTACCGTTTCTCTGAGATTCGTGAGTACGGTGATGAGTTCTTTCAGTCGAGAATGCAGATGTGCAACAGACTCACCTTCTTCCTTTCGTAGGTTTAGGAGTTGGCTTCATAGCAGATCTCGTCTTGCAAGGTTTGCATCTGAGGTACCTTCATGCATTTCCAAGAATTTTTCCCAAAGCTCCTTCGCAGAAGTATAGGTGCCTATTCTATTAACTTCTTGAGGTGGAAGTACACTCAGGAGGTGGAATTCGGCTTTCCTGTCTGCAACGGCATCAGACTGTTCTTTCTTTGTCTAAAGATGCTCCATCTTGACTCCGTTTCGATCTCTCGGAGCTACATAACCATATTTCATAATGATACGAACATCAAAATCTGTACGAAAAAATACCTCCATCTTGCGCTTCCAGATGGTGAACTCCCTCTCGAACTTTGGTGGGTGGATACTTGCTACGACCATTTGATCTTCTGCTTCAATCGACGATTAGTCCTTCTGAGGCGTTTGGGCTCTAATACCACTCGTAGGTCCAATTGGGCCGGTAGACGGAGGTCGTCGATTCTGAAAAAATTAAAGAAATACCAATCTCGATCGATGAAATTTAAAATATCCAAACGCTAAAAAGGAATTAATTAAGCAAGAAATAAAAGGTACGAGACTACAGGGATTTTACTTGGTTTGTGATCAGAAGATCGCAAATCCAAGACGAATTAGGCGCTTGAGGCGGAGAAGCCTCGTACACAGTGTTATAGCACAGACGTTGAAAGCTCAGAACAGAAGAAGATTACAGAGGATTGGAATGAGTAAAACTGAAGAAGGGAAGCTCTATTTATAGCTTCTAGAATTTCTATCTCGGGACTGTTCGGGGTGCTCGAACCCGTCCGGGCGCCCCCGAGGGGGTCAAAACTTATCCCCGAGGCGACCGCGTCGAACCCCATCCAAAAACGGAAAAACCCTTTCCGGGCACCCCGGATGTACCTGGCCGGTCAACATCGCGTTGACCGGCCCCGCTTCATCCCGCTTAATCCGGGATCTTTCAGGGTGATTTCGGACTTCCGGATAGGGCTCACCCGAACCCATTTTCGTCCTTCTCCTCGAGCGTACTTCCTTCCGCTTCTCGTCCCTCGGACACCGCGCACGTCCTTCTCGTCCACCGGTGTACTCATCCGCAGACTCCCGCGTCCCTCGGATGCGCCGAGCCCGTCGGCTCTCTCCCGCTCCATCCTTCTCATCTACTGCGTCTTACACTCGACTTCCTCCGTACTTAAGCTCCTGCATACTTAGCAGATGGGTTAGACCAACA
>JBAMIE010000055.1:3471957-3484264 GCA_037177295.1 Kaempferia parviflora | reverse complement strand
GGTAGACAAATATATAGGAGCTAGTTTCATGTCAATCCGAGATTGTTTGGTCCATCAGTCGATTTCGGGCTCGTCTACCTCTCCTGATTATATTCATGCCTAAATTTGACCAAATATACTGAGATCATTGATTTTTTTTTTAAATATGAATTGAATTTTTTAAAAATATCAGTATTCAAAAATCTCTGCTCTTAATTTATTGGATCAAATTGACGTTTGAGAGCATGGACATAATCAGAAAAACTAGACGAACATATAAGAACTAATTTCATATCAATCCGAAGTTATTTGGTTCATCAATCAATTTTATCTAAAATTAATTTTGATTAAAAAATTAAATCAGTTCAACTGATTTAACTAATAAAAAATTAATTGACTGATAAGGTAAAATAGAAAATAGGTACATAATTTATAATTTTAAAATTATTCTAATATCCGTGATTTATCCGTAATGGGGGATAAGATGGAATCTTTCAGTTTTAGCTTTCCTTTTCTACACATTAATCATCAACGGAAGAATTAACTCTTTTTAAAATAATTAATTCTTCTATAATTTCTCCTTTTCTTCTCCGCATCAAACTATCTGAGGTTCCGAAACGTTGCCACGTGTCCCAATCCTTCTACTTATGAATGCTCCTCCATTCCAATTGGTTCCACAGCCATGAATCCAAACGGTTGCATTCTGATCTTCTGCTGCGTTGTCTCCATTCCTCTGCTCTTCCTTCTCCTTCGTTGGAGTCAACGCGGAGAAGGAAGAGATCGCCAATTCAAAGCCAACCTCCCGCCGGGGCCGCGGCCGCTGCCGATAATCGGGAACCTGCACCAACTGGGCTCTGCCGCCCCCCACCTCGCCCTCTCCGCACTTGCAGCCGAACACGGACCGCTCATGTACCTCCGCCTTGGCTCCGTCCCCACTCTGGTCGTCTCCTCGGGCGCTGCCGCTCGCGACGTCTTCAAGCACCACGATCTCGCCTTCTCCGGCCGCCCGGTGCTGTACGCCGCCACCAAGCTCAGCTACGGCCTCCTCGACGTCACCTTCTCCCCGTACGGCGAGTGCTGGCGCCAGGCGCGCAAGCTCTACATGGTGGAGCTGCTGAGCGCTACGCGCGTGCAGTCCTTCCGTGCCGTCCGGGAAGAGGAGGTGGCCCGCGCTGTCGCCTCCATAAGCAGCCATCCGTCGTCGTCGCCGGTCAACCTCAGCAGGATGATGCTCACGCTGACGAACCACATCGTGTGCCGCACCGCGTTCGGCAGCGATGGCAGAGGGAACAACGACATCGCCCGGATTGTCCCCGAGGCAGAGGAGCTGATGGGAGGGTTCTGCGCCGGCGACTTCTTCTCCTGGCTGCGGTGGCTCCACAAGCTCGACGGCCTGCAGGCGAGGCTGGAGAAGGTTTTCAATCAGCTGGACGACATCTACAAGAAAGTGATCGCACAGCACCTCGCCCGGGAGGATCACGACGAGGTCGACATGGTCGATCTATTGCTCCGGCTACACCGGAATCCAACAGAGAAAAACATCATCAGGAGCATGGATCGTGTCAAGGCTCTTCTAATGGTAATCCATTCACGTCTTCGCAGATTTTCGCATTAATTTCTGACCGACGAAGGGATTCCAGGACATCTTTTTGGCGGGAACAGGTACCTCCTCTGCCACGATCATTTGGGCCATGGCGGAGCTGATGAGGAACCCTAAAGTCATGGAGCGAATGCAGAAGGAGCTCCGGCAGTCCGTGGGCTACAAGGGCAAGGTCGAAGAGTCCGACCTCGGAAACCTCGACTACCTGAAATTGATCATCAAGGAAGCCCTGAGATTGCACCCGCCGGCCCCTCTCGGGATTCCCCGCGAAACCACCGAGCGGTGCACCGTCGGGGGCTACGAGGTCCCGGCGGGAACGAGAGTGTTCGTCAACTCCAGGGCCATCGGCAGAGACCCCGATAGCTGGAGCGACCCCGAGGAATTCCGGCCAGAGAGATTCTTGGGCGGCGAGGTCGATTTCAGGGGGAACCACGACTTCTGTTTTCTCCCCTTCGGAACCGGTCGCCGGAGCTGCCCGGGGATCAATTTCGCGGTGGCGGTGGTGGAGCTTGCGCTGGCAAATCTCTTGTATAGTTTCGACTGGGAGCTGCCGTCGGAGGTACGTGAATTGGACATGGAGGAGGGATTAGGAATCATCATGCACAAGAAGACCCCTCTTCATCTACTTGCTAAACTACATGTTTAATGAGTGTATTACTTCTAATAATTTCTATCAATTTCGCTTTAACAAAAAAATGCTAAAATACTCCTAATAGAGCTTTTTGTCAAAATCAAAATCAAAATCTCCCAAATTAAGCTGCAAAACCTCCTACGACACTTCAATATTATAATGCTTCCTATTTATTCCATAGGCAAATAAAAAAAATTGTCCTACTATTTTAACTCATTTTTTATCGGCTTATAATTAAATATTTTAACATATTTTAACAATCTATTCTTTATTCACTCAACCATTGATTTTATATTTAGTTCTCATATTTGACTCCTGCGTGAAAGATTCTCTAATCATCTTGAGGTAATTAAAGATAGGAGTTTAGGGTATCTTTAATGGTTAGAATTTGAAATGTATTTTTTTTTTTTGTATGATCTCAATATACCACATCAACGATATAAAAACTTATTGAAACCTCCTCAATGGACTTTAAATGATCTTTTTTATGATCCAATTCATAACATACAGGAGGTTTCTTAACTAAAATCTACCGCACCAAAGATCGATGGTGAAGTTTCCTCTTGCAACGTAGCTAGATTTGTATGGATTAACAAGTGTTAGTGCATCAAAACTCATCCCGATAAGATTCCTTCAATACTTAAGTCATGCATTAATAAAAATATAAAAGAAAAAAAAACTCAAGTTAGGATTAGATATTATAAATCCTCTTTCATATTAATGTTAACCGTGAATTTATAAAGAATTATGTTCTAAAACCCTAACAGATTATTAAATCTCAGAATTGCTAATTGACAGTCGTGAACTACTTAAAGAGCATTATTATTATACCACCTTCCGTAGTTCATCTAATCATCTATTATGTCCGTTCTTCAGTTTCAATAATGGAGAGGTCAACTTCATCAAGACTCTACAAATGAATAACTTGGACAACTTCATCGGTCAAGTTTTGCCAAACTTGTCATTTTCGAGTGGATTAAATGGCTTGATTTGAATAGGATCTCACATGTGCACGTATTGTAGCAACTCTAATTAAATAGGATCTGCCCGGGGCCTGACATAGATGGTAAAAATATTATATTCTATTCGAATTAGGTCGATTCGTAGGGTCTCACCATTTGTAGAGGTTCCGTCCTGCACTTGTCACCTATGTTATTGTTCAATTATATTTAGTCCTCGATGCTATGGTGTAGTGATAAAGTTATTTAATTGTCTCTTAGATATCAACAGTTTGATTTACAGTTATGACACATTTGTAAGGATTTTTCCTTCAAATGGGACTCGCAACTAAAGGACGCTAGGCTTCTGAGTTGCCCACCGCGAGAGCTTCCCGATTTACCCTGGTAGCCAGTTGGAAACTTCCGTGGGATCAAATCAGCCACCCCTAGAGATAGTCAATGAGGTTAATTGAGTTTATCATTTTTTTTTCCAATTATATTTAAGTACAATTAAAATTTTATATTGGAAAGAGAAAAAATTTTATAATTTAAAAAGGAATAAAATATCTCTATTGATATGAGACTTTTTGGATAGAGTATAAGAGTAATTAGTCATGAGAACTTAAGTCCAAAGTGGATAATATCATGTTATTATAGAGATATGTGGATTCCTTTTGCCCAAAGTGACTGGATACTCATGGGAAGACCCACATCATAAGAGTAATGGTGGTCCTTCGTTTGAGGGGAGGATTGTTGAGGCATAATCAAAGTCTTGCATCAGATTTGGCTAGTCCCCAAGAGCAAAGTCATGAGGCTTACACACAAAATGAGCAATACTAAGTTACTATGGAGATATATTGATTCCTTTTAGTCATAACAAACCTCCTTCTATATAATATGGGGTCATTGTACGGAATTGTTAATGTGACAATTCCATTTTTTTTAATTAATAGGGTCTCATCTCTATACATACAACTATAACATATGCCTGGATGAGATCTTAGGGCATCTCAAATCATAAGAGCTCTAAATGATCTTAGAATAAATTGAAAAAGTATTCACGACGGACGGTTCACTTAATATCTCATAATTGTACACTCTATTTAAAAGAAAAATCTATAAAACTTGATGTTCTTCCATGCACCATAGTCTTAACCTAAATATTACCACATGTGATTAATCTATTCCTTAAATTTAGACAACCACTATGTATGAAATATATATTTAGGGAATGAGTAAGGTAGTTGATGCCGAGATTTTTTTTATATAAAATGTAAATTTCAAAGTAAAAAATTTAATCTAAGGTAATTGATATCGATGTTCTATTACTTTCTCAAATATTACCACATGTGATTGTGAGGGAGATCAAAGTCAATTCTCACTCCATCAAAATTAAACATGATTGAGATAGGCGTTTTGAATTAAGTTTATAACTCTCCCTAGAAAATTCGGTAAATAACAAAAACTTTGGAAGTTTTCTGCATAATAAAATTGTCTCATTAATTTTTTTTTAATGTCGAAGTCGGTTCGGCTCGACGGTCGATGTGGGTCCCAACTGGTTCCCAAACTCGTACACTAAGTCGGGGAGAGTTGTATAAAGAGGGGTGCCGTTGAAACCGAGGCAATTCAGAGGCGACGGCGGAGAGGAGATGGCATTGCACGCCGCGACGGCCCCGCCGCCGCAATCCATGGCCCTCCACCGTCCCAGAACGACCTCTCCGGCCACCTCGCTCGCTCCCTACCCATGCATTCCTCTCCTCAAAATCCGTCCGTTCTTACTCTCCCCCGCCAAACTCTGCCGCAGGATGCCCCGCTCCGTGCCTAGAATCACCGCCTCGGCCACCGCGGCGCCTGCTGGTCCTGACTTCATGGATGCGCTCGAGCGGTGTTTCTCTCTTCCATCGGTGTCCGAAGCTACCTTCGGCTCCTCGCCGGCCGCTACTCCCACAGCCTCGATGCCGATGATGAAAGGGGGGAAATATGGGGCCATCGGTGCGGTGACCTTGGAGAAGTCCAAGCTTGATCTTTCTAAGAAGTCTATGAGATCCAACCCCGAGGTATGGAGACAACGAATAGGAATTAGAATTTCATGTCTCAAATTACTTTATTAGCTTGTCATTATACGCTTCTAGTATGCAAGTTAGTGAGTAAGAATTGGACATGCAAGTAATGTAGTAAAGAAAATTAATGGAATCTAGAAATTCAGCCACTTTTAGTGTGGTTTGAATGCCCATTTTAACTGTCAGAACTCTTCTTTGTACTTTTCAACCAAATGAATTCACTAAAGAATGGGAGTGGAATTTCCAATCCATACGGAGAGATTACTTAGTTTCTGCACGTTTGAGGAAGTGGATTTGCATAAATAATCAATATACTTAAATATAACAAAATATGGATTTTTCAAAATCATTATTTGCATATATTTCGGATCTGTGAATTCTAGTGATTAAAAGATAATAAATTTGAATTTTTTTACTCTTCCTTTAATATGAACTCACATTTTGAATTTATTGATATTTTTTACTTTAAAGTAGCATTATTGCACTCACTTAGAATAAATTTTGGCTTCAGTATTGCTTTGACATTGCCAACAGTGTGAGTTTGTGTCTATGTAAGTTAATATGGGTTCGATTACATGTGAATCTTCTAACAATTTTGGTAATAACGGACATGATCGGGATGGAGATATCAAATATTGGTCAAATTTGAATAATCTTTACGGTTTAGGTAAAGAATTAGGATAAAAAAGAATGAGCCAATTTATGTCCCTGAGACTTTCTATCTTGTACCAATCATTTCTTGATCATAGTTAATCTTGTCAATGAAGGCCTTGCTTGACATGATTGGAAAGTTTTAATTTGCATCTTTTATATGATCCAGACGGCAATTGGTGGTGGAGGTGGAGATATTGGAAAGAAAAATTTTCATGGTGGGGGTGGAGGAGATGATGGTGGCAATGATGATGATGATGATTACTTTGATGATTTCGATGAAGGAGATGAAGGGGATGATGGTGGATTATTTAGAAGGCGCATAGTGTTTCAAGAGGTTTGCAAGTTCTTGTTTTCATATGATAGCATGACTAGATTTTTGTCAGCCGTGTTTGTTGGAGTTTAGCTAACAGTAAATATTAACTACGTAGTGTGCATTGCCAGCTTTTTGATAGGAAATTTGTAGACTCCGTGCTTCAGGAGTGGTATAAAAGCATGATAGACTTGCCTGCTGGCCTTCGACAAGCTTATGAATTGGTATATTTCCTATATTCATTCATCAGTCGATAAAATAGTGTATGAATTAGTTTAGTGTATTTCATCCTTTCAACAGTCAAGGAAACTTCTAACCTGTCATAATGGTTTAAATATTGCAGGGATTAGTGAGTTCTGCACAAATGGTCCAATTCTTGGCATTTAATGCAAGGCCAACAGTTACAAGAGCCGTCTCTCGAAGCACTCCTGAATGGTTATCCAGGGCATTCATTGGAAGGTAATGGTTGTCTAATACTAAGATTTATATGTTCCCATACGGATAGTTTTAATTGTTTAAATTTAATGCTCTATTTTTTTGTGAGATGAAAATAAATAAAATTCTATGCTATACTTGATTATTATCGAATAGGGTAACCAATTTCATGGATGTATTGACCTCAATTATTTTTACATGCTTCATCTGTTTGTTTACTCTATCAAAAAATATCCTTGATTGATGTTGAAGAAGTCAAGATGTGGTTACTTTATTCAACTTAGACAGAATCATATTTACTGTATGTGAATAAGAGAGTTACACCGAAAGACCATAGGCCTATTGTTTGTTTTCATAGTTGGTATAAAATAGTGTGTGGCTAAGTCTAGGGGTGTAATCGAACCGAGCCAAGCTGAACAATAAGAGACTGGAGCTCGGCTCGGTTCATTTTCCCGACTTGATAATGTTTTCGAGCTTGAAATCAAGTTTGAGCCTGTCTCATTAACTTAATCGAACAAACTTGAACGGGCTTTTTTTTCGAACCTAGACCCGAATAGCTCACGAGCTACTTGGATCGATTACACCACTAGGCTAAGCCCTTTTGTTTCCACCGGAAGAAATTCATATGCAAACAAAGAAGTATTTTTGGAGTATGTTATACAAACATTTTAATTGAGCAAAATTCATCGAAGCAAAGGAAACCTTTTATAAATTTCTGACATTATGTGCTCACCTTTAATTTTAAGGAAACTGTATATTGAAGAAGCCATGTTGATCTTTTAGAGTTGAGAGAAAATGTATTAACACTAATGTAAATATGGAAGATGCACTTTATAAACAGTCCTCTCTTTTCTTATTTTTAACCCTTTTTGGAAACTTCATTTGCTAATAGAACTATTGCTAGATTTAAAAAAAAAAAAATAAAATAAGAAAAAGTAAATGGATTTGATAATTGTTATTATTTTATTACTACATTGTACTATGCTGACAAAGAAATGAACTAACCAACAACACCAAGAGGTCCAAGATAGAGTTATGATGATTATATATGTTATGTCGTTTATGATAGAGTTATGATAGTGCATGTTCATAATTAGATTAACCATATAAGAGTAAGTCAATCTGATAGTATTTTCTTGAGCAATTTACCATTGGGCACTCCCCTTATAGTGGAACTTCCAACTGGTGTCCCTCTAAAAGATTTAACCAAAAAACGCTCCTCTTGACTACATCTCTAGCAGTGCTCCTATTTTGAATTAGGAAACTCATTTTAATCATTTTAATGTTTTGTTCAAGCCTCAAGCTAATTGAAAAATAGCTTGTGCCCTCATTTTTGCATAAAAATGGATATGTTTGCAAATCAACTTGTGGTCCCCAAATCACTAAGTTTCATCTCTCTTAGTAAAGAGGTACCAAATTATTGCTTCAGACATGGAGAATCCTAAAATATATATTTTAAAGGAAAATGAGAGTGTAAAATGAGTTCAGGCTAATTTGTAAATCAGCTTTCGGCTGAATAAAGCATTATGGCGATTAAAAATGGGTTTTCTGATGCAAATTAAAGCAATTTTGGCTAAGTCTGAATAGAGGAGGCCCATTGGTACTTCCATTTTAAGAGGGGCTTCCAATGATAAATTGCCCACTTTTTTCTCAATTTAAGGAGCTTTCTGGTAGAAGCCATAGAATCTTCACAATCTTTTGATGATAAAGAGTAGATCTCTTTACTCGTACAAAATTCATCAGAAGCCTCCTGGTTCCTTTTGAATCCTGAGGGAGGGGGCTACCATAGGAACCACTTTTAGAATGAAAATTATCTTTTAGAATTTTTTTAAGATACATGGATTTGATATTGGTGATTCCTGAACCTTTGTTATTCTCCTATATACCTTCTAATTATTTTCCATGTTTCAACTTCTACTTTGATATGCAGGATGATTGCAGATCCATCATTTTTATATAAACTAATTCTAGAAGAGAGTGTGACTTGTGCCTATTCTGCTTGGTGGGAATTCAAGAATCGAAAAGAGAGGTACTATTTGCCTGATATTAAATGGAGATTTTTTTTTTTGTCAAATATTATGTTCATCTTTAAGTCTTATGCTCTTTGACAGGATTAAGCAAGAATGGCATTTGGCACTCCTAAATACTCTAACCGTCATGACTTGTAATGGAATTATCGTTTGGTCTCTTGCACCATGTCGCTCATATGGGAATACATTCCGGACTGACTTACAAAACAATATTCAGAAACTTCCTAACAACATATTTGAGAAGGACTATCTCATGAGGAAATTTGACTTGCAGAAAAGAGTTTATTCTTTCTTCTACAAAGCCGCTGAGTTTTCTCTACTTGGATCAACTGCAGGAACTGTTCAAAGTGTTCTATCAAACTTTTTTTCTTCCAAGAAGGATGAGAGGTATGTATAAATGGATTAGTGTCCTTTGGATAGTATAGTACTCATCCATCTGCTGTCAAAATCCGACCTTGACATTTGCTTGAGCTTACATTTGGCAGGTTGTCAATGACCGTCCCTTCTGTAAGCACCAACGCTCTTGGATGTGGTGCCTATTTAGGGTTTTACGCAAATCTGCGTTATCAGATTTTGAATGGAGTTGATAGAGCTATGATCAGTCACTTTGATGTTCTAAAGGTTGCAATCTGTCTTAGCACAGCATTGAGGTACATCCCTTATTGCTCTTTTATTGCTAATTCCTGCATAACCAACCTGCTGGTGATATTTTAGCAAGTTCATTTATAATGTCATTTATTATACGATAAAGGTAGAATTAATAGAAGAATTGCAGAAATATAGTTCACCTGGCAACTAATAAGGACCTGCAATGGAGAAATTTCACATAGACAAAAAAATATGGTATTCATTATAAACGTGAGTAGGCAAAAAAAAAAAAAAAGACAGAGGAAAGATGATAAATACTTATGCCCACAATAATAAGGCAGATAACAATGCTTACAGATATCGTCATATATCATGTTTTACTATGGAGCAACTAAGATCTGAAAGTCAGAGAGCGAGAGATCTTGATTAATTAACCACACAACTTTAAAACAATTGAACCAAGTCAATAGAAGTGGATGGAGACATTTAACTAAGTGCAACTTAAAACGATTTAAGATATAAACAAATAGACCAATTACATAGGAGCAATTGAACCAGTATTCTAAAGAACACATGTCGAATGTCTTGGCAGTAGCAAAAAGCAAGTGCATGTCCATCCAACATATCATGGTTGAAGAGTAGAATATTCAAATACATCAAGCATGTAGCAAAGTAAGACAAATGAATAATTCAACATATCAAATATATATTAAACTGAAGACACCTGTACATATCACACATGTTTCCATGTATCGAAACTCCTAGGTTCACCTATAAACGAGCATCATATAAAATGTCAGTATCAAGCAAGAATGGGCTTCAAATTTTTTGTAGAACAATCATATAAACTTTGTAAGTGGAATTTCTTCTGAAATGGCTCCTACTAACTGGTCTTAGTTGTCCCTAGACAACTTGTATAGTTGCATTTATTTTATAGTGAGTTCTACTGGAAAAGTGGTAGAGAGTTCTTGAACTTGACACTGACATGTATTAGCGTTTAGGTCTGTTGTGCTCATTTTGGTGGCTCTATGTAGATTGTCTTGCTGTTGTTTTAACTTCATTTCATTTTCCTGATGTCTCATCTCTCACCTCGCAGTTTGATCAAGCACTCCATGCCCTTATTTTATTTTGCAGAATTTTGAATGCTCATCTTGCTGAGGCATCAAGGCTAGCTTGGCTAGGGGTGGAAGCAGATACTCTATCTCAGTCAGATAATTTACCAAAACCATACAACAAACCATCAAATGCTATAGAAAATCCATCATCAAAGTGGCATATCTCGAATCACACTGTCATGATGGGTCTCTGGTTGCCGGGTCTCAAGCAGGGTAGCGATGAACCAGACTCCATACCCTCGAAACCACACCGAAAGCGAACTATCAGAAGAAAATCAAATGCTACCGCCTCCTAGTCAGTCTCCCTTCATCCATCAAAGTTACTACAATTCTTTTAGACGGTAAACCACACATCGGCTTGTGCCTCACATTGCTATAATCTGAATGAAGCGAGTGGGCAGTGATTATCATGTGGAATACCGAATACCCAAAGAGCATGGATGATGAACTCTGACAATTTTGGCTAAGTTAGTTTTCAGGATCGCCAGCTTACTATCTCATTCTTTCAATTCCTTTGTAATAAAGAGGAACTGGCTTCGATTACATTGCATTCAGCATTCTCATTGTTTGCCTTCAAAACAATAAAGCTACCCACCTGAAGCAGGTGGGATAAGATGCTGTAGGCCATAAATCTACTGTGCCGATGAAGGAGTGGAGGCTAGCGACGATGAAATGTACAGTTGCCACGGATGGAGGTGGGGAGGAGAACACTGGAGGTATTTAGACAAAAATCACTTTGTTTTGATTTTGTCATATTAAAATATGTTTTCAAAATGCTTCTAAAATTTTATTAATATTAAAATATCGTTTAATATTTTCATATTCTTATTATAATATTTGTATTATGAGATTGAAATGATTAATATGAGCGGAGAAATATTTTTTTTTTTCAAAAAAAAAAAAAATTGTTATATGTTGCCCTAGGAAAAAGGGCACTTGTGTATTTAGGGTAATGATTTTATTAGCTAAAGACCATCACTGCATCAACTGATCAACAATTAGGCCCACCCACGTTATCTTTGCATCAGTCCAGCTAAGAAGAATCAATTTATAATTCAATTGCAACAAAAATGCACCGATCGCAATGATCTAACATGCCCCAACAAGATCTTGTAGAGATTTTGCATCGCCCCCGGGGCTATGGTGTAGCGGTAAAGACGTTCAGTTGTCTCTCAAGCACTCACGGTTTGATTCCCAGCTACGGCGTATTTGCAGGGATTTTTTCTCCAAATGAGACTCACAACTGAGGGGCACTGGGCTTCTGGGTCGTTCACCATGAGTGCTTTCCGATTTACCCTGATGGTCGATTGGAAACTTCTGTGGGACCGGATTGGCCACCCTAGGGGCCGGATCGGTCACTCCAGAGATAATCAATGACACTAACTGGGTTTATCGAATTTTTTTTTTTTTTAGAGATTTTGCATCAACAAAATCTTGCAAAAGATGTGTAGATTGAACGCCGTTGCATCTCCATGATTGATCCTCCAAGTTTTAGAGGGAAGATTCGACCATGCTTGTAAGTGCAGTGTCTTCACTTCTTGAGAGATGGGTGGGGTCTATTTAGGAGGTCTGCTCCATTAATTTATTGTGAGAGGTGAGGGCATTGCTCTTACAAGCAAGTGGAATTTATTATTTTAGAGGTCGGAAAATGGACCGATCAGTCAGACATGGTTGGCCCTTAAATCCCAGATTCTCTGGTCTATTTTTCTGTGGTTCCTTCTTGGTCCACATCATGAGGACTATTAGATCAGATCAGTAGGGACTAATACATGGATCCATGATCTGATCCAACGGTCCTCGTGATGTGGACCAGGAAGGGACCACATAAAAGTGGACCAAAGGATCTCAACTGTGGCCCTCATTAGTCCATTTAAGCTTGCTTGTAACAAGCGACTTTAACGTCTAACATATTGACTTGATTGCAAGTGGTTAACCTTTGCGAGTAAGTTTGATATTTAATTTGGTAA
>JBAMIE010000055.1:3451049-3465118 GCA_037177295.1 Kaempferia parviflora | reverse complement strand
GGTTTGGATGGTGCATAATGCCACAAGTTGCATGGGGTGGACCATCTCCATTTGGTTTTTTCCTTTTTTTTTTTTTTTTTTTGTCTGGGTGCTCTCAAAATAGCAACTGAATAAAGTATAAGCTGATAAAATTATTATTTTTTGAGTACTATCATGTTATCATTTATCAGTACAGAAACCCCCAGTAAAAACAAAATGTTAAATCTTACTTGTGTACGGATATGTTTCCTTCCATACTGGGCATAACACTTCACACTTAAATGAGTAGATTTGTACCAGTTGCATACTAATTTTTCAGCACCACATACAGATTTAAGGACACATTGGTCAAAAGAGAAATGTGCATTCTGCCACATAATTATGAGCCCTTCTCCAAAACGAATCAACTTTGCTTTTTGAATATGAAGGTAGCATCTCGAGATAAGCATGTAAGAAGACTACCAAATAAGTATGTAAAACACAACAATAAATCTGTTGATTCCGTGCTTATTTCATCAATATGCTCGTATGGACATATTGCATTTCATAGTTGAAGGCAAGTAAAATATTCACTTGGAGGAACTGGCATGCCCACATTTTAAAACTCATTATCACAATTATATACACACACTTCTCATTTGTGCATACCATTTACAGCTGCCTCCACAAATTGCTCGGATTTTAAACTTGACAAAGCTGCATGTACTAGAGGATGTGAAGCAAGTGTGGATGCCGTAATCCTGGAACCCAAATTCGTCTTAGGATTACCTCAAATATAATGTGACATAGGTGCTCTTTCTCAACTAGTCTGTAGATAAAAACAATACATATGGAAGTTCCAGAAAAGTAGCGTACCCATGACACATTCGAATCCATGAAGTAAAACCCTCTAAAACCTGCAAATAAATTTGTAAATATAATCAATAACTCACTTGTATGTTCAACAACATAATCTTAGCCCTAATGGATAAATAAAGAAAATAATTGTTTAAAGAAGAAAATACGGCAAGCTCCAAAGTTAGGTTGTCCTGACAGAATACCACTTTAAAATTGATGACTGGTCAGTTCTCTAGACTTATTGGACCGATGTTAGTGTTTCTATATGTCAAATGTGTAGTTGCTAGATAAAACCACAATATACACAAAAATGTTTATGTTAAAGATTGAGACTGAAATGTACACTTGTGTTTTCATTAGACATGAACTAAGCAGTAAGGGCCATCGGAAAACAAATGAACACATAGCAACCACCTTTCAACACTGAACATCAAACACACATACAACAGAGCAATCAAAAAATACAGTAGCATTATCCTGGAAGAAAATGATTAAGCATCAAAAGCTATGGGATCTAAGAACTTCTGCGAAAGAACAACTAAAGAAAACTTATATATATGTGACATTGTATTCATCCACAACTTGAGCAAGTCCATGTGGCAGCATCAATCTTGATACCGTGCATAAAGAGGGAGAAAACTAGTTTAGACATCATCATCCAAATGTACAACATAAAGAGATGGAGAGATGGTGGAACTAAGATCCTAATACTGCTGTTACAGACGCACAACTCATAATAACTACAATAAAATGTCTATCAAGTAGTGTTAAAACATAACAAATCAAGTTAAAGAGAATCACTTGGATACAATATGAACATTTTGCCAAGGAAGCAAAATGGTAGCAAGCAGATAAAAAAATGTCATTTTTTAGTTGGCAACATCCTATTCAAGCTCATCTTGGAATGCATGTCATCATCGTCAAGCCATATTTGTAACAAGAATTTGGAGTTTGGTACGTGAATCATATCATTCCATTGAGTTATGTAAGGCTATCTAACTAGTAGTCCTCAAATCAATAATCAATTAACTCTTTTTATTACATTAACTAAGTTTCTTTGGTCAAATTTTATGTGTTACATCTTCCAGAATATAATCCAATTGCCACATGTAAATATATCATTATCATCTCAACTTATTTTCTCTCAGTTTATCATCTATTGGCAGAAAAATGTGAAATCATCACCTCGGCAGCCCCTCCAGGGTGGCCTCCACTATCTGGAAGGGGGCTTCTAGCGGGCCCTTCTTACATGCTCGACCTACACTGGATCTACTCATGTTGGGTAACAACTCCCGGCTTTGAATGGGCGAAGCAGTCTTGCCTTGGAAGGCCCAAGGACCTGACTTTTAACCAAAAGAGGAGAGGAATGGGCGGAGATTCTTTTTTCATGGCTAGAGTGACTGAGCTTAACACAGGAAGAAGAGTGGAGTTTCATGGTGATGTCCGGAAGGTAAGGAAGTTCAACCCCTCCAGGGTGACACCCACTATTTGGAAGGGAGGGGGTTTCGCCCAGCAACAACAGCGCATGCAAGGAGGGGTTGAGACAATCAACAGGGAATTCCACACCCATTGGGAATCAACCCGAGACTTATTGACAACAACACCTCGCCAGAATCAACTACACCAGCCCGTGGGGGCTCTCAATTTATCATCTATAAATCTAAACCTAATGGTTAGCAGATATCACTACTTTTCAACCTGAGAATCCATGTCCCCAGAACAAAGAAAGCCAAGACATTAAATGATATCATCAATAAATGCATCATCATTTACCACCATATCCACTTTCCAAGTATCAAATGCAAGACTGTAATAGCCAACCAGCAATCTTCCCAAAACAAACTACAGTTGTGCATTATTACCTGCTCTTTTAAATAATCAAAACTCAAAGAAGAAGTCAACAAACTGAGAGCAACTTCAGATGATGACGCAAGTTCCTTGTCAAATTGACGACGTCGTTCTGGACGTGCAGCTATCCTATAGTTACAAGCTTCCTGTGGAGAAAGACAAAGTAAATGAACAGTATAAATAAAAGGGAATCAGCTACTTAAATTTAGTGTCACGCGTATTCACAAACACTGTCAGTTACAAATTTCAGGAAAGGTCTCCACTAGGTTGTTAAACAGACAATAATTAAAGGACTAGCAGACACAAGAGAAATAACAAGTAACAATATGTTAAGATAAGCTGGCCATGCCAAGTGGTTTTAGAATAGCATAACTTCTATCAAAAACATGTTTGAGTTACTCCATTTCCAAAAAATATATAAAGGATGTTTCTTGTAATTTGGAAATAATATCTTACACTTTAGCTTATACCTCAGGTAAGACCACAAGTAGCTCAAGGAAACTTCTGATATGCTCAGGATTTGATCGCATTTCATTGCTTAGCCAATTGAGAATGCCACCATCTCCCCAGTCACTTATAGATACATGTGCAGCCAGAGCAGCAACCGCAATACAAATCTAAAGTCAAGGGATAAAATTACTGTAACGCTAAGATAAAGATCAAGGTTATCAATAGCACTCAACTAATTACCTGAGTTCTGACCTTAGGTGGGCCCATACTGAATTTCTTAAGCAATGTCTGCATTTGACAGTTTCAACCAAGAGTCATGATAAAACAAAAATGTAGAAAGAATGAGTAGGAATGGTATATTTAACAAATACATACATAACCTTTATTGTGATGCCATCTTGAGTTTGTGTGACAGCACTAAAATGGTTTTGATCAAAATACAATATAGGAAAAATATGTTCCAGATGCAAAAATTCCCAAGGTTCAGATACTGATGGGCACGTGAATGATAAACATACAACAATAACAACCAAACCTTATCTCACTAGGTGGGGTCGGCTATATGATCCCTTTACACCATTAGGCTCTATCCCAACTATATCATCAACTATACTTAAATAAATTTTATCTTATTTTATTGTTGCTAACTAAGTCTTTTTTTTTCTTCCTCCTTGTTTGATGAGCGTATTTGTCGTAGTTTCACATCACCTAACTGAAGCATTTACGAGTCGTCTAAGTAAATTCTTCCTAAATAGATGCAACTCCAATTTTCTCTCTAATGCTCTCATTTTCTTACTATGTCCATCCTCATATGTTCCCACATCCACCTTAACATCTTCACCTCTTTAACTCTTATCTTCTACTCATATACTCGAGTCATAGTCCAATATTCAGCATCATATAACATAAGAAATCTAACCGTCATTTTATAGAACTTCTTTTTAAGTTTTAGAGATACTTCACCATCACATTAAATATCCGACGCTCTCCTCCATTTCAACCATCCTACTTGTATTTTATGTAAGACATCTCTCAATCCCTCCATCATTTTGCAAAAATAATGCTAAATACTTAAAATTCTCAATCTCAACAACTCGTCATCTCCTATCTTAACAATTGTCTCATTACGTCTAATAATGCTAAACTTAAATTCCATATGTTTTATTTTTACTCTATTAAACCTAAAATCTTTCACTCCTTTCACGCCAAGAACTTTCACGTGTTTTATCTACCAAAACAATATCATCTCAAACAACATAGCCTTGAATGTGTCCGGTGAATTCGTCAACAAAGAGTGTAAATAAATAGGGAGTTGATCCTTAATGTAATATATCTCTATTGGAAATACTTCAGTTAATCCCTGGTCGTTATATCCTCATACATATCCTTAATTAGTTCAATATATGTTCCAACAACACCTCTCTTTTTTAAAATTCTCCGTATAATTTCTCTTGGGACTCTATCATAAGTTTTTCTAATACCATGTGCAGATCTTGTTTTTGCTCCGATATTTTTAATTAGTTGCCTCAAAAGATATATAACTTACCTAGCATGAACCCAAATTTATTTTCGGTCACTTCTTCTCTCTTAATCTTTTTTCTATTACTCTCTCCAAAGTTTCTTGATATAATTCATTAGTTTAATATCACTATAGTTTGCACAATTTTGTACGTCTCCCTTTAAAGCTCTGATACCAAATTTATGTGCTTAGTGTCTAAGTGAAATTTTACTGTTTTAGGATTTTTATTGATTTGTGAAATTGTGCTTGGTTACTTCGCTCCATTAAATCGATTTGTTTTAGGTGGATTCTATGTTGTTTTGGGGTGTTTTCTGGTATTTATGGAATTTTTTCTGGTAATTTTCGAGTAGTTCAAGGGATGGCCATCATGTTTTCGTCCTTATTTCCTCATCTCATTTTCTTCCGGTGAGCCTCACTTGCAAAGGACCTCAGGGTTGAACCACTGCCTCGGCTTTTCTTCAGGGATGTGTAGGTAGTATGCCTTCCTGTCTAAGCCTGCACAGGACTTATCAGGCCAAGCATCCGTTTTTCCTTATACAGTTATTGTTCACCTCTTGGTTACTTAGAGAAGGACTAAGGAAGTGTTAAGTTGGAAAACCAAGCAAAAACAGTCCCACCTAGAGAGTTTCAAGTCTTCATAAAAAAAACTTTATTAAACATAGAACTAAAAGCGAAACATATAAATTTATACAAGAACATAGGGAAAAGCAGTAGAGAATTACATAACATAGATGAAGTATAAACAAGGATACTTTATATGGTCAAGCACACGAAGGACTGAACTAGCATAAGGCGGACTTAACAAGCATACGGAGGACTTACGTACAACTCTTGCTACACTGGGACTTTGGTAAGGCTGCTTGCACTTCTGGATCTGCTCTCTTTTCTTCGGAACTGGAAGGTCTTATATAGAGAGAGGAGAGTACCTTCTTGGCGAAGGAATGAAGGAAGAAGGTTATGTTCACTTATGGAATCTATTGATGGAGTAGTACTGGTTCCCTGGGCTTCATTGAACTGGCTTAGGGCGAGAGCTGCTCTAGAGCTCTGGCCGAGGTTGCTCTTGTTTTACGCATCCATCGTTTTGCTTTTCTTTGGTAATGTTGGAGTAATGTTGTATGTTGTGTTATGAAGGAGAAGGGAAAGAACTTGATCCCCATGTCTCTAGGCCAATAGATCTTTTCAATATATGTTTATCCGACGAGAAGGTATTTGTTTGGGTCTTCTTGTTTGTGTCGACCCTTGGATAGAGGCTCGCCAACACTTGACTTGATCAATTAAAGGGGGAAGGCATCCCAATCAATATCAAAATTAGAAGCATAGTCATCAAAGTCTAGTTGTTGTCCATTAAGCTCATCAATGTCTATTTTGATAAGATGCTGAGTAGATTCAATATTCAGGTCCACCCATTCTCGAGGAGAGCTATCAAAGATACATAACATAAGTCTCTTCATCTTCAAGGGCTAAAGAGATAATCTGTCTTAGTTTCTTTGGGAAATTTCAGATGAAATCTGGATCATGTGCCCATAATTTGTAAAGTAGACCATAGTCCATTAAGAGAAATGGAAAAATCAACCCGATGGAGACTCATATGGGTCCATATTTATATGGACTTTTCTGAAAGAATATACGAGTTGATATTGACACCCCTATTTTCTGAAGTTTCACAAGTTTTGTTCCTGTTTTGACATTTGGGTTTGGGGCTAAATTCTGCTTCATAGATAATTGTCATTCCTTTTGGTATTTTCTGATGTAAGAGTTTTAAAGCTTCACATAATTTAGCAAAAATTTGATAGGTAGAGATTTCTGCCCATCTTCATATGTAGATGGCAATATCTTCAAGAACAGTATTGGGAAGGTCTAATAAGGTTGCCTCTGATGCCCTTTGTGCTGAAGTAGCCTATGATCGAGCTTTTAATTGTCCCAATGATAAATACTTTCGCCTATGAATAATAGGTTCTGTATTGTTGGAGTTTGGTATTGTTTTGAGGGCCTGCGCATAAGTCTTTTCTGGCTCCTCTGTTTCCATTGGTGCTTTTCCTCTTGTTTTAAGTTGAGTGTTGATAAAGAAGTTATGGCCAATGATTATTCTTGCTGAGGTGAAGGCTTCTTCTAAAGAGTAGAAACCTTTAAAGGAAGGATGATCACACCCTTAGATTGCAATAGTTACTTCTTCCCAGTCATAAATAATATCCCCCTGCTTGTGTACCAAAGTAGACTACATAGCACAAAAACTTCTTTCCTACTGGTTTTTGTATCGTTGTTTGAAATTAGCCAGGGCATTGATAATGACTATCTTATAATTTGAGCTTCAGAAGATAGTTGGAATGTTCCATATGTTGTCAAATAAACAAGTTTGTATGTGATCAAGTCTCTCTCTTGCTGTAAAGTGAAATTGTTCCTCATAACGAGTGAACTGGTTGCCAAACCTCATGGTTTTCATGGTAAAAGTTTTTACCTTTTTTGTCTATCCATTCTTGCAACAATCATGAAGTTAGGGTACGTTTGGTGGTGTGTAATCTACTTTATAATGTAATCAAGATATCATTACGAGGTTGATTACTTTGTTTAGTATTAATATAACCATGTAATGTAATATAATTTGGATTACAAAGCAAAACTCATGTAATCCAGATTACATTACAATCCGAAAATTATTATGCCAACAATACCCCTCTTATCTCATCAAACCACGCCTGAACAAATATGTCGACACCTCCTCCCAACACTGGCCACCGCCGCAGGCCGACCGCAGTTGGCTGCCGACCGTCGGCGACGACAAAGGATATTTTTGTCAATTTATAATTATATGAATTACATTCCTTATAAAAATTAATTGATACCAAACAAAAGAATATAATCATCCTTGTAATCAAAGATTACATCCAACACATTTCCAAACGTAGTAATGTAATATGAATTACATTACATTACATGCCTGATTACATTTCATGTAACCAAACGTAGCTTAAATGTAATCATCAACAATGCCACAGCCTCTGGGCCATCTTCTCGTGGAAGTCAGGTCATAATGAGCCTATTTCATCGTGCTAGTGCTTTTCTAAGCCAACCAAGTGAACTCTCAGACATTAAATTTCACACTGAGGTAAACAAACTTAATTTCTACCTAGGTTCTTCCTTTAAAAAACTACGAAGAGTTAAACATCTTAGCTTGGTGGAAAAGGCATGTGTTTATGCACCCTATTTTAGGTGTCATTACTTGTGATATAGTAACAAATTTCATGTCTCTAGTAAGCATCTGAGTCTTGTTTTAGTGCACATAACAAGGTCTTGGACGAGAAGAGGAACCGCTTGAAGGAGTATGCATTGGGCATGTGCATATGCTTGAAGAATTTACTAGATGCAAAGGTGCACTTACAAGATTAAGGCAAGATCTCAACATAAGATTCAAATCCTGACAAAGTTAATTTGATTAATACAACAGGACCAAGCCTAGCATGACCCACCTTTGCCTTATTCTTACTGCTTTGATATGGTAAGTGTAAGGTAAAATTATGTTGATCTTGATCCTTTCAAAGGACGGAATGTAGGTAGCCTACATGGGAGGCTAAAAGGTCGGCTTTGGATCACAAACATAGATATTTCTTTTTCCAAACTTGAGATTTATATACATGTACATGAGATGTAATATTTAAATTGTATAATTTGTTTGAATTGTGTTACAGTGAAGTTTAATATTATAAACATGTAATGGTGCAAAAATAAAAAAATTAATCAATAAAATTTTAGAGGTTTTTATCCAATTGTCTTTTTTTTTTAATTTTCTTAATTCCCTTATTTTCTGAATTTTAATTTTTTCTTCTTTTTATTTTTTAAAAATATTTTTAATTTAAAAAAAATTAATGTTAATTGGATTAGTGGGTTCGGTCTCATGGTAAGCATATAGTGACATCACAGAAATGGGTTGATTAACCCTGGGTCATGCCCAGCCTGGTAGGCCTGCTTTGACGTTGCTAGTATAACTTACTTAATTTTATAACTTACACATCTATGTTGATATTACTTGATAGCATATAAATTTATAACTATTAATTATTTATATGCTATATAATTTAACTGTATTGTATTTAAAATATCAGTTCGAGGTGGATTTTTTTGGGTTCTATATAAAAACTCAAAAATCCTACCAAAACCCAATATAAAAATATTGAGTGCTAACCTGAAAAATTCAAGAATTTTTTGGTTAGCTCTGCTAGATTTTCAGTTAAGCTTCCCCGTAAGCTCGTTTGACACTACTAGTATAGCTTAGTTAATTTATAACTTACACATATATGTTGATATGATTTGATAATATATATTTAAATTCTATAACCATTAATTATTTGTTTGTTATATAATTCAATTATATTGTATTTATTGGCAGCAATTATATTGCATTTATAATAATAGCTGAGGTGGATTTTTTTGGAGTTTTATATAAAAACTCAAAAACCCTACCTGGATCCAATATCAAAATATTTACTAGAAACCTGAACAATCCTTCAGGCCTTCAGGTTATCTCAGTTGGTTTTTCAGCTCAGGTTGGATATATGGTTTTGTTGCTTATCCTTAATTAGCCTATATGTAGCTAATGTACGGAAAATATAGTACATTGGCGCTTTAATTGCTGTTACATGAAAAATAATTTAAAACACTGATAGGGTATTTTTCGTTAGCTATAACTTATGACTATGTTTTAAAAATGAGATATTATCACCAGCAGATATAAGGTTCATGTAGCTAAGCCTCAATACTTGGGACCCTTGATATCTTCTTAATTGGAACTATTTTGTGGACTATATAGAAACCCTTCAACATTGCATTGTAATATTAGCTTTCGTGAAAGTCTGAAAAACAGTCTAGTTTATACAACTATTTCATTCAGATTTTTTTTTAAAAAAAACATAAAGCCTTTTTAGGCATAGCCGCCTTTTTGCCTTGGTAATCTGTTTCTTTGGTAACTGAAGAAACAGATTATGATATGGTAACTTGCACTTTTTGAAATGTGTTTTGGATATTTCCCTCACTAATATTGCATAGCAGTTGAAGTCACATTTAGTATGGATAGCACGTCTAGTTTTTCATTTTTCAAAGGAAAACGATAATTTTTTCAAGTCTCAGGAACAGAGGTTGAATCATTTCTTGCAGTTTTTATAATCTAGTTTATTGGTTAAATGATAATTTGTATCATGCCAGACTGTGGTATGTTCCTGGTTCCTGGGTGATTGGTTTTCTTGGAGTAATGGTCGATATGCCAACGATCACATTAATTGCCATTTACAAGAGCCCATACATGCTTTTTAAAGGTTGGAAACGTTTATTTCAAGATCTTATTGGCCGAGAGGGCCCATTTTTGGAGACTGCATGTGTGCCATTTGCTGGCCTTGCTATTCTTCTATGGCCGATGGCAGTTACAGGAGCTATCATTGCTTCCATACTATCAAGTGTCTTTCTAGGTGCATATGCAGCTGTTATCACATATCAGGTATAACAGTTTAATTGTTCAGTATAATTTGCTACAAGTCCATAAATTGTATGACTAGCAAGTACATATTTAGTATTGTGATGTAAACATCACTAATCAGATAACAACTGACATAAGTTTTCATTTTTTTTTTTCTATTTGTTGAATATAAAACATGTCTCACATAGTACTTGTGTTACATGAACTTTTGTTCAATGCCTCAGGAGAAATCAGCCAAGATGGGGCTATTTTACATTATCTCCTCCTTGTCTATGTTTGATGAATATAGTAACGACATACTTGACATGCCTGAAGGGTCTTGCTTTCCCAGGTTAGTACAGTCCTTTTCTTCCTCAGGTGAAGCATCACTCCGGAAGTGAAACTTCTTTCGTATTTCAATTTTTTAGGTACCAGTATCGGAAGAATATATCGCAACGATCAAAGTCTCTAAGTAGACATTCCTCTTTGGCACGGAAGAATCAAGTTGAATTACGTGCCACTTCATTCAAGGATATCTTGCCTGAATTGAAGACTTTGAAGGTAACACATCTCCAGATGTTAGCTAACATTTTTGAGAGGTCTGCTTGATAAAAATGATTAGCTGCAGTTCATAGAGTTAGATTAACCTTAAGTATTGCCTGGAAGTTATAGTACTTGTTTTACATTGCAACTTCCTCCTTGAAAACTATTCTGAGTTCTAAAAATTGTTGTATCGATGATATTCACTTGAGGACTTTAATTGTAGACTTGCACATCTGGCCGGCCATATGTTCTTTCCTAAATTTGTCTTGACAAAGGCCTGTTACCATCTTTCGAAGGTTAACATTTTGTAGAGATAGCCAATCCTTTTTACATGCTCCAGGTGACTTGTAATTATTATAGATAAATTAAGGGATGGGTGGTGATAGGACGGATTGTCTCAAGCTACACAGTTTTAAAATATGTTCAATCTGTTATTTATATTTACTCCAATTGTACAAAAAAAAAGTGGTTGAAAGTTGATGTCTTTTTCTTTAGTTACTCGATCGAATGTTCTCAGACTGTAAGCACCATGGTGAGTCTTTGATTGCCGAAGGAGTAATTGCACCTGAAGACATCAAAGAATCTAGATCAGGTAAAGGTGGAAGCAGAGTTGTAAGCATTGGCTTACCAGCATACTCCATTCTTCAGGCACTTTTAGTATCTGCAAAAAGGGACTCCGATGGTTTAATCTTAAGTAAGGAAGCATATTGTATCACTTTAGTCCTCAACAAACAAAGAATGTTATTGTCGAATCTCTGTATTTGGCTACTTAGATGGTTGCTCTTTTACAGGTGATAACACTGAGATAACCACAGAGAATCGACCCAAAGATGCAATCTTTGATTGGTTCTTCGATCCTATGATAATCTTGAAAGATCAGATTAAAGCTCAAAATTTCTCAGAAGCAGAAGAACAGTATTTGTCCAAGTTGGTTCTGCTGCTAGGTGATTCCAAGAGACTGAATAACATTAATGATCAATTGCCACCTTTGGAGCAACGAAGACAGGCTGAGATACATGCATTTGCTCGGAGGTATCAGTTATTTGTCAAAAAAAATGCGGGTGCTTTTGTGCTGCTTTCCTGTTTGGACTTACCTTATGTTGCCGTGCTAGGTTGTGCGGTATCACCCAGTCTCTCTCAAGGTATCCAACAGTCAGACGACGCTTTGACGACCTTGTGAAATCACTCTATGAAGATCTTGAGAAGAAGTTTGGGAGTAGCAAGTCCATGAACGGTGGTAAAGTAACTCAGAATTTAACAAGCCGCATCATCCGAATCGTTAGCCAGAAATCATTTCAGTCGAGAAAGAGCCCCGGCAGCAACTCTCAAGAATCACAATCGTTAAACAATGTCCTGTAGTCATACGGCCTTAACTGGGAACACATTTGTTTCTTTGCCTTCCATCATTAAAATTTGGAAGGTTTTCCCCATCTTCTGTTTGTCTAGATTGAGGTAAAGTTATTATACAAGAAAATGTATGTAATTGTATTGCTTTACGACCTCAAACTTGTACTTGAACGATACGAAACACATTGTAATGGGCATAGAAGTGCTCTGATTCTTGCCTTTTGATGTATGTTTGTTATTGATATTTTGTGCATGACTTAACAGCATCATTGGGCAAAATGTTTCGCTTAAACCCTCTTGGATGGGTTGGTTGAGCCAAATGGATTGGTCGGACTTCATCAGTTTGCCTGGCTTTATTGTCTTTTCGACACTAAAATATCGCATAATATCTTGTATAAACTCGCACATTGACAACTACATTTTCCTCTCCCTTGTTGCATAAATAAAGCATTGGATTGATATCTTCGGTAGCGCTAAGGTAATAACTATGAATAGTAGGAAGGGACCTATTTGGCACAATGGCTTAGAGGTTCATTGGAGACCGACGAAGAATGGTATGGGATGTTCGAGGGAGTTGATTTGACAATTTGACGACAATCGCAAGAGGTTAACTATGCAAGTAATCTAACAAAGGATGGCATATCGAACGAGCCAAGGATTTGGTACATTTTAGAGACTAAGGAATTGACGGGAGGTAAACTCTTGGCCAACATAAAGATGTGATAACCTAATGACTACTAATAGAGTCTACTAAAGACTTGACAAAATGCACATGAAGCACGTAAAGCTTATGACTTGATGGAGTCAAATTGTGGTTGTTGACTTGGCACAACATGTATTCTTGGTCATAGTTTGTGGTTGAGCTTGATCACAAAGCTTTGTGAGGTCT
Organism: Kaempferia parviflora; assembly: GCA_037177295.1. Lineage (NCBI taxonomy): Eukaryota > Viridiplantae > Streptophyta > Magnoliopsida > Zingiberales > Zingiberaceae > Kaempferia > Kaempferia parviflora. The sequence goes on along the minus strand of JBAMIE010000055.1, from coordinate 3,452,266 downwards.
TACAAGGTGAAAGTTGAGCAAAATCAAAAATTAAGTCAATTGAAGCTTGTTTTAGTTAGCTGAGATACTTAATCGACTATTGAGTCAACTAAATCCTATGCTCGAGATAAACTTTGCTATTCATATGAATTTAGCCTAATAGAATCCACTCAAAAGCTTGTTGTATAGATAAGCTTGTTGAAGTGGTTAGTTGAGTTGACTCGAATGGATTCAATTTACTAAACAAATTTGAATCGATTGAAACTTTATTGAGTCTGCTACAGATGGCAGTTGTTGATAGATAAGCTTATGATTTTATATAAGTTGACTAGATGCAATTTAAATTGACTAAACAGTAAGTGTGATCATGGATAAAATTTTCTTTTCATGTTTTCATAAACTATCTTATCTTATATTTAAATGCTCTTTTTTTTTATAATCCAAATCTTACCATCACTAATTCTAGTGATGACCGACTCGGCCCCATCGAAATTTTTCACCGACCACCAAGATAAATCTAGAAGTGCAAGTGACAGTTCACACAATAGTCCAATAGTCCTAGTGGTTCAAACATGGAAAGTAAATTTTTTACGCTCTCTAAGTTTTAAACCCTAGATGCATGGGGAGTCCTAAGGTGTATTTACCATGCACCATAGCCTAGGGCTATATTTAAATACTCTCTTGGTGGCTAAAGGTCATATGCTGACCCAGGAGGCCTCACACGACCAATCCCATAATCATTTGTAGAAAGGTAAATCACAAGTGACTTTTCCTTGGAATAGTGATCATTGCATGGGGAAGGATAAGAACCTAGCAAACATTTCACTCTCAGAAATTGACCTCCAGACCTCTTGATGGGAACGCCCCATGTAATGACTATACGTCCGTCCCGTGGAGACTATATTTTAATTTTTTTTTTTTATAATCCAGGTATATAGCTTTTCGAACTAACTAATCCTAGAGGTTATTTAAATGCTCTCTTGATACAATATATAGAATACGAGGACAAGTGATACTTTATTTCAAGCACTCATTTTAAAGCTTCATTAGTAACATCTCTTCTTGGTAATTGATTATAAATTGAGCCCGCGATTCACCTCCATTTGGATAACTTAGAGACAAACTATTAGGGATGTCTAAGATGAGCATAATCATCTTTTACTACAATTAGTAACATCTTCATTCTATTTTTCATATTTTGTAAAGAAGATATCCATAATACAAGGTTAGAAACCTCA
>JBAMIE010000055.1:3352571-3385868 GCA_037177295.1 Kaempferia parviflora | reverse complement strand
TTAGTGCACCCTTACAAAAATAGCTGTTATAATATAATTTCAAACTATATGGTTATAAAATTTATATGTATTTATGTGTAATATAATACACACGCAATGCGTGTGCGCCTATATGGTTATAAAATTTATATGTATTTATGTATAATATAATACACACGCAATGCATGTGCGCGATCGCTAGTATATATAATAAATTCTAAACAACCTAACAAGAGTAATTAAAATTTTTCTAAATATTCAGATCCCGATCACATATTATTCTATTGTTAAAATTATTAAATTATATATCGTTTTTTTAAAATATCCTTCCATGTTCCCTTCATTTTATTAGCTTATCTAAACCAAATTAATTAAGGGGCTGTAAAATTATGACTGAGCTTAGTGGCTAAGTTAACAACAAAATTACGATTAGAAGGGTCTAACGCATGTATTTTGTTTTTATCTGTAAATTAATTGCTTGCTGAGCACGATAGGTCGACGACGGACAGAATGCTCGGATCGATCAGCGGTAATTGTGGATTGCCCGATCGATAGCTAGGGCCGTAAATGAACTGAACGTTCGTGAACAAGTTTGGTGTCCGACTTGGTAAGAGCTTGTTTATGTTCGTTTAATACACATAAGATCGATTAAATAAACAAACTTTAACAGCTTGTTAAGCTAAACAAACAAGCTTGAACACATATGTATTCGGTTCGTTAATGTTCATGAACAGCGTTCGTGAATAATGTTCGTGAACCATGTTCATTAATAAAACTCTTATTAATATGTTAATTAAATATTTTAAAAAAAAAATAAACAAACAAGTTAAATTTACAAACTTCAAACAATCAAATAAATTTGGAATGAGAGCTCGATAATATCCAAACTAATTTCAAAAGCTTGGTTCATTTTAGGCTCGGCTCGGTTACCTTATCAAACAAGCTTGAACACCTCAAAGCTTGGCTCGGCTCGGCTTGTTTACAGCCCTCTAACATACTTTCCTCATCATTAGATTAGATCATCAGTTGTGCTCTGAAGTTTATAAATAGATGGATTATAATCCCATTTAAAAATAACAAAAAATAATCCTTTCAAAGCTATAAGAACTCAGGAAATGGCAATTCTAAAGCAAGAAAATGGTTTAGAAGACAAATGACAATTTAAAAACTGTGGAAGGAAATTCAGGCTAGAGAGGAAGCAACATGATTGATAGTTGCTGATTACCGAGAATTTAGGAAAAAATTTAACTTTGAGACCACTTCTCCAATTCTCCTCTTCATTTAGTTCAGCAACCTGCATGGGTAAAAAAATCATATCAACTAGGTAACAGCTTAAGAAAGTAAAAAACCTGTAATTAAGATCAGCAATTATCAAACATACTGCTTTTTCAGCATCTTCAACAGTCTCGTACTCCACAAATGCACGCAACTAAAAAAGAAAAACACAAAAAATAATTGTATAAAACATAAGCAGAAGTTTACATAACATATCGTGTAGGATGCTTTGCATGCCACAGCAAGTCTAAACAGTTTATTACATTACAAATATAGTCAAGATTCCTTTGAATCTGCTTATACCATCTCAAACTCTGAACTCATTCACCTTGCAAAAAAATTTCTATACATCAAAAAATGAGCAGCTTGTCATCACACAAAGTTGGCAAAGAAAGTAAACAATTGAAACTCAAACAGATGTATATATATATTACAACCGGAAAAAGAAATTTTGTATGAGCTAATACTTGAAGACTATGACATGAAAATTCATTTTTTGAGTTTGACAATGTAGCCTAGCTACTGTACAAAAAAATGATTGAGATACATACTCGGCTACCAAAGAGCACTTCAAGTCTTGTTGGTCTATTATTTGAAGCTATTCCATTGGCAAGTTGTGGATAGCATGTGCGTATAGTCTTTACACTAAACATAGATCAAGTTATTGAGGTAACAAATTCACAGAGTATAAGCAAATAATAAGATGTTCTACCTGCCAACAGATGAGAAGATCTTTAAAAGATTCTGGTAACAATGATCTTCAGGCAAGTTTTCAGCAACAACAATGCGAGACTGGAGAAATAGAAAGCACAAAAATGAATCAAACTGATCATCAAAAAAAAAACAAATGTTTCACTATTAAATTCTCACCTGCAATGCTTCCATGGCCGACTCTGTAAAAGGTTGTTGACGCTTAACTTTCTTCCCATCATCACTTACAACCTGTAATTTGACTCAGGAACATAAATGTAAGCAACTAGAGAGCGAACATAGTAGAATAGAAGAACTCACCAGTCTTGAAGATGTTCGGAGTGCCATAGCAAGCTGTGAATTATTGTGAACTAAAGCTTTGATCTTCTTAAATGCAGCTATTACAGTTATTGGCACTGCAAAGAGGAAAACATTTACATGATTATTGTATTATCTATCTTGAACTGAATTCTCAACTTTTACCTAAAGGCAAATCTCTCAGAAGACTAAAACGTTCAGAATATCCATGTTGTTTGCATAAATAATCAAAAGAAGCAAAAACATCTTACGGTTTGATAAAGCATAGGTTTCACCTTTTCAGTGAAATAGATTAAATTCAATTATTAGGCATCAATGTCATGTTGGTATATAACTTGTCCATTAATAGGTGACATAAAAATGACCATATAACAAGCTATTCAGTTGCTTTTTTGCTTCGAGCAGAAGATACAAAATTGTTCCAGTAAAATTTCAGCACTAAGACCGCATTAAAAGTGATTGGACAAGATTCTTTTTTCCTCGTCTTAGGATAGTACCACCTTGGTTCTTCCTCTTCTTCCTCCATCAGATGAGCCTTATCCTCCTCATCCTCCTACTCTTCCTCCTCACTTCCCGTCCTCTTTGGTTCCTCCATTTTATTAGTGCCAACCAATACCATATTGTACCAACACAATAATATGCCTATTGCTACCAACACCCAATGGATTGAGACTACATACATTGGTGCAATTGTCAGGTAAAGTAGGAACCAATGAATAAAATGTCAAGCCATGCCGATCAACACAGGCAGAATTTACCATTCCACCCGCCAACAGGCACCGACACCGGCATGAGTTCAAAGCCGTGAGGTTGAGAAGACAGTCGCGACTCGCAGTGGCTTCGTGAGGTTGTGGAGGCCAAGTAAGGGGCGGCCTCGCGGTGGCAGGCATTGTGACTGACTGTTTTTTCCTTTTGCTTTCTTCTTTTTCCCCTATTTTCATTTTTTTATTTTTACACAGTTAACTCCAATTCTTTTCACTTTAATTTTTTTTCCGCCTTCATTTGTTAATTTTTTTCCCATCCTTCATGTTAATTCTTTTCCCTCCGTCGATCTATGAGATAAAAAGCATCCCTTCAAGGATGGTTAATTTTTTCCCTTCAACTGTTTATGAGGTAAAAAAAAATCTCTTTAAGATAAAGAAACAGATTGTTAGAAAAAATTAAATATAATATAATTTTTAACTTTACACATTATATTACTACTAATGAATTAAATTATTATATATAAAAATTTAGTTTAATATAAAACTGAACAAAATCTATCTAAATTAAATTTAGTTTACACCTATTTGATCCTGCCATGGTGGGCTTCAGCTAACCCTAAATTGATTTTTACTCAATAACAACATTTCACAAGATAATATCAAAACTTAAACTCAACATTCAACTTCACAAATATAACTCAATAGTGAACATATATAGCAATCAAATATTAATAAGAATATTTTTAATTAATATATTTTATATTTAAAAAAGTATTGAAACCGTATCAGCAAAGCATAATACGGTAAATAAACCGTAACATTCATATCATAAACCGAAACTATGGCACAGATTGAAATTTTAAACTTTGGTAGGAACTCCATCAAATGATTAGCAAAGTCCCTCAAGAGTGCAAATTCCACCACACAAAAGAGAAATAGTGAATTCTCAAATAGACAAGAAACATGCCAGATCACAATTCATCAAATGTATTAGCAATAAGAATGATCAATTCTCAATATTCATACTGAAACTCATGTCACTTAGACAGTATATATGTATCCACTATATGACATATTCAATATATTACCATGCAACCAACAATCCACAGTAGGCTATCACATACAGGCATCCCTATGATGAAAACATTATTAGCATCAACAACCTCCTTAAAGGTTGCACTAGAAATGAATTTATTCTGAGCATTAGTTCGCCATAATGTTCTAGTTCATGTTAAAATAAACAAAATTAACTAAAATCATATTGGTATAGCATTAGTAAATGAAAACATGCAGCAGGAAATTTAATATGCAGAGAAAAGACAGACAATATCAGGAAATATTTAATCCACTTCAATGATTTAGGTAGGATAAAGAAATACAGAACAATGAATGTAGGTAACACAGTTGCCTATCATAGTTGCAAACTGCATATGATCAAACACAGCTAGAAAACAAAAATGGCCATAAAACATTTGATACTTCCACAAAGATCCATGGAACAAGTGGGTGAGACAGATGTAAAGGGTCATCAATTGATCCATACTACTGTACTAAAAAAAGCCCACTATCCTTTTTTTTGGAGTAGAAACTAATGAATCGCCAAATGGTACAAAAACTGAAAGAAATCATTAGAAGAAAAGAAACAGTTGTTAAAATTCAAGGAAGATTAGCAATTATGCAGGTCAAATATTGAAGCTTTTTTGGGATTGCCAAGAATCAATTATAATTATCATAATCACCTATACATGATGATATTCACTTGTTTATTGCCTATGAATTACACAGTGATATGATGATGAATAACAGCTAAATATTGTCATAGTGAATGAGAGGAAGTAAAGGAAGTCATTGTGAAGTTCCTACATAGTTGTCAGAATCATATGATTCATGCTTCGTATCATACGATACGTTACTATTCACATGTAAAACAATATGGTTCATATGTAGAAATCATAAATGAAAAGGTTCATAATAATACAATATGATTCAATGCGAATCTCATATTATATGTTCTTAGAAATAAAAACAGAAAACCTTAAATAATAAATAATTAAAAGTAAATCAAAGCAATTAGAAAAAAGACATTATACCCAATATATTATAAATCAAACAGATTATTATAATAGAAAAGGATGGATTTTATTATAAAGACCAATTAACAGAATTAAAGAAGGGAAGAATGAATTTCACATTAAACTACAGAAGTATGGTTGTATTCCTTATGAAAGAACGAAAATTACAAGGAAATGCAGCTGGAATATGCATGGTTTCTATCATTACATTGGATAGAAAAGACAGGATGGAAGTGACTGAAGAACTATTTACCCAACATGCACATAGATTGCTTCCACTCGAATCAAGGAGAAGAACTATTTACCCAACATACACATGGATTGCTTCCCCTCGAATCAAGCAAAAGCCTATGATAATAGCACTAAAAAAAATCAAAATGTTAAATTTTTTATTTTTTAGATAATCATTTTTATAATTCAAACTTTGCATCCTCTTTGTTTCCTTCCAAGGAATTACAAATTAGGGGAAAAAAAAATCCTATTCGTTACCACTAATTTCCTTCCCATAGGAAACTAGCACATAAAGGTCAATGAGAGTTTTTAAAGTCAAGATGAAACAAAAGGAAAAAAAAAATCATCACACAAACACAAAGTCAATGATAGTTAAGGTGGTGTCTGCCCTCCCTTATGCACTAGTCACTGTCTGGGCTAGTAATTTACCTCCTTCGTGTTGGCCCTGGGACGGGTTGGCAGAGGCGCTGGGGCGAGCGATTCGTCTTTTGCCCCCAATGATAGTTAAGGTGGACCAAACACTAAATAACGTTGATAAGAATAAGTCTTGTTATATTGATACATAGAAATGATAATGATGATGAAATTGACATATTTGAAAGTCATATCATGTTAAAGTCATTTTCCATTTGACTAAAAATGATTTTTCTATGTCAAAAATATTTGACAAGGAAATTTCTACTACTCAGTTTATTTCAATTCTTAATGGAATATTTGTACATTGTCATCAATAGAAGATATAAGCCTATCTAATTTTATTATGAATCAATGTAAACTTATTTTATACCAAAATGTTATTCAATGAAATAGTCTATAATTTTAAATATATTTGATTATTAAAACTATTGTGAATAAACTAAAATTATTTTTAAGATATTCAAGTCAAAAATTGACAAAAACAACTCATGATACAAACAACACAATTCAATTCGCACACAAAATGGTTAGAACTATATGAGTAAATCATGAGTCAAGAATAGTTGTGATTTGATATGACAAATTAATTCAATACAATTTCACAATTTTTAACAATTAATTGATGTAATCAAGTATACAATTTCACATAGTTAATTTAAGGAAAAAAATATTGTGTCTTATTCTATTTGATGATTCATCTTCAACTTTTTGCACATCGTATCATCCTTGACCTTTCTAACCTAAGGTTGCTCATCAAAGGCTACTTCTTCAACGGAACTTGTCATCCTCAAATATCATTAGGTATATCTGGCAGTTAGATTCATTTGAAGCTATGGTGCTTCTTCCTCAAGTGTATTTGACTAATAATTGTTCGTCCTCAACAACATATAATCAAATAGAGGATGCCAATGTCGATGCTTGTGTTCCTTGAGCATCCTTGGTAATCAATGTCAAATAGAGGGAATATCCCAATCTTCGTCCTCAACAAAGGCTACTTCTTCAACAACAACTAGAGGATGTGTATTCAATCATAGCTTCCTCAATCACAGCTTGCTGCCTATAACCCTTCGCTCATCAAAGGCTACTTCATCAACAACAACTAGAGGATGCTTATTCAATCATAGCTTCTTCAATTGCAGCTTGTTGTCTATAACCCTTCACCCGCCATAGGCTACTTCTTCAATAGAAACTTGTCCTCAAATGTCATTAGACATCTCTAAAGTGGTCAAACACATTTGAAGTATGATGGCTTCTTCCTCAAGTGTCTTTGACTAGAGGACATTTCTTAGTGCTCATCCTCAATTACAAATTGTCAACTAAAGGGCACCAATGTTGATGTTTGTGTTCCTTGAGCATCTTCAGCAATCAATGTTAATTAGAGGAAGCCTCCTAATCTTCTCCCTCAATAACTAGTTGATGCCTATTTCGTAGAGTGCTTACCAACATACATCTCCCCTCCATCACCCTTGGCAACCCTCATCTATTCCTCAAGTTTCTTCAACCAAAAGATGCCAATATATCCTAGCCCTCATTCTCAACGACGTACACAATGACTTGCAGACCTGACCAAGAAGCTAGAGGCCTCTTTCCTTTATAGGTGAGTGCAATTATTAAGAAGACGTTGAAAAGAAAAAAGAGAAAGAAATTAGCATCTAAATTTGCTAAGAATGATGGCATCTCAAGTAGACAAAAACTTTTAAGATATTTTGGAGAGAGAAAAAAAACAGCACATTGCACGAAGCTCCCACCAATGCGGGTCACGACGAAAGGTCTAGTGTACATACCCAACATTGCAAGAGGTTGTTTCTGCAATAATATAATAGGATATTTTAGAGATATTAATTTCATAATATGGCCTTTAAACTCTTTCGTTATATAATGCATTTTATTATTTTTGACAATATATTTTATTAATTTTATTGAGTGTTAAATAGGATATTTTTATAAATTTTAGTAAGTTTTTTTTAGTAATCTCTTTAATGTAATCCTTAAGATTAACAATTTGACACAATTCATGTTTCACAATTCAAACTTCAATTTGACAACCTTGATTCACAATGTGATCCCCAACTTGTCAACTTTGATTACCTATCTAAAATATAGTGATAGAATCAATTGATTCTAGTCTAAATAGGCAGAACCTACTCAAGATTGGTAGTAATTGTCTAAGATTAATTACGATTTGAGACACCACTTTGAGCTACGCTTGAAAAAGTAATAAATAACTAAGCACCTCAAACAAAGGCATCCTGGCATCCTACTATAAGTCATCCTAGTTGCAATCAACTAGAACCAAGGAGACTGAAACAAATCAATCTGCTTCTATTTTGCAAAAACCAAAAGATTTAATCAATTTCACTCCATTCCAACATCAGATTCTTTATTTAGCAACGTGTAAGAGGAATGATCCAGAACAAATAGAGGAAAAAGAAGATTTGAGGTTCTTCTAGTCATTCAACATGGCTCAAGAGGTGCAGAAAAGAGGCAAGGATGAAAAAGTGAGGCATCTACGAGCTTCAAAAGGACAATGTGACTATGCACGAGAATGACATGGCAATAAGAGAAGCATAAAGTAAATTAGCAATTGTAAATATTAACAAAATAATTTGGTTTGACAAGATTATCTTAATAAGGATTAAATATTGAGTGGCTGGTTAACTTAGTTAGCATTTGAAATGATGGCTATTAAGTAGGATGGAGCATTACACTATTCATCATCATCATTTTCACCAAGCATATTTGTTGCATAAATTTTATCCTCAATTAAACTCTCGTTAAACTCTATGCAAGGTTCTCACAAGATTGTCAAATCAAGATTCATATCGTGAATTATTTTGGTCAATTTTTGAATTGTGAATCGTATTGAATTGTGAATCATGAAGTTCAAAAAAACAACTAGAAAATATGTTTAAAAATAATTCATAGTCATTTTTATATCTAAAAGTATATAAAATAATATAATATTTCATCTAATAATAAAATAAATAAATAGATTAAAAATAATATGATGTGAAGACGTCTACAAACTAGGATTCTTAGCATTTTGAGTTGGATTGAGCTCCCTCTTGGGCTTTAACAATACAAAATAAATTAAATATTAATTCAAAACAATCATACATATCTTCATATCTTCCACTGATGACAATTTATATCTTATTGTTTATTTCATTCCATTAAGAATTGAAATAAAATAAGTAATATAAATATTCCACTTTGTTTGACCTTTATAATTCTACTGTATAATATAAAATTTATCATTTTTTTTCCTTTCTTTTATATTAAATTGGGTTTAATTTATAGTATGTTGCATTTATTTTAAATTTTAATAGGTTAGATTTGCCTTTAATTGTTTAAATTTAACTTCTAATGGATTTTTGTTTCATTTTTAGAATCATATAAAATAAAATTCATATCTAATCATAGATAAGTTAGGAAAAGAATGTTTGTCCTCTAGACCCTTACTCCTCTGAAAATAAACTTTTATTCAAACACTTTCTCCTCATTTTTTTCAATGCTTCTCTAGATATATAAAAAATACCAAAGTTAAAAGCAGCAACTAGAGTATTTTAAGTGTGCAGCAGCAAAAGCCTCTTGGTATAGTAATTGAATTATGAGCTTAAAAACTACATTTTTGGAAAAGCATGATTTATCCAAGTTAGCATGTGTGTAGTTAGTCCATTGCAACTTGCAAGTGCAGGATATTGAAAGTTGTTGCATATGTTAATAATCAAGGGACTTAAGGATTAAAAAATTGAAATTTGGGGTTGTAACAGCCCAAAAGTTTAATTTGGCATTGCCCCATCATATAAGATATTTGTAAACACCATGACACAATTGCAAGGAGTATTCAAAGATATCACCAAATAAATATTTTCATCATTGAAAAAAGAACTATTATTAAAAAAAAACATGTCAAGTTTATTACATCTTAACCAATAGAAATAAAAATGATCAAGTAGTCAAAAGGTAGAATTTTTACCAAATCCATCAGGATCTTTACTTATGAATCTCATCAAGTGTTCAGTTGTAGCAAGGTTCACATCACTGAGATAATACTCAACCTGCTGATGATGAAATATCAAGATGAAAAAAATCACTTACCTTGCATAAAAGTATAGCATATAACGCACACAACTAGCTAAAAATGAGCAGTTGCCATAGAAGAGGCATTCAAAACTTAATGAAGAATGTATGAAGAAACAACGATGCAACAGGAAATTGCAAGAAAGAAGACACTCTAGAGTAAACTAGACCATTATGGAATCGGTATTACTATTTACATCCAACAGCTCTTAGAATTTAGGAAGTCAAGATTGTGTTCAAACCTTAGTATCTCACAATCTTAGAAATCCAAATTCACCTATACATTCTATATCTAAGTAGAAATTCTGAATTGGTTTAGTAACATAAGTACCTACTATTAGATCTTATGTTTGCTTATTGTTCCTACACAGGATCTTGATCCCAACAACTGTGACTGCATAGTTATATGTTCATTTAGTTAGACATTTTAAAATTGACATTAACTATAAAAAAAAAATCATGTCATATCATTTGAAATATTTTTTCTTTAATTATGTAAGATGTTTTTTAAATTTTAGAAAATAGAACTTATTACTTATTTCCACTATCATTCATCTTATTACTATCGTTCATCTTATAAAGCTATTCCTTCAATATAGAACATTAAAAATTCTTGGCATTCTTCATATTTGCATGATTTTATTTATGCACTCTTTGAATATATAACATTAAAAATTCAATTGAATTCTTCAAATTTGCATAATTTTATTTATGTTTCATGATATTGGAATAATAGTGTTTAAAATGTTCATATCAATACTATAAATTGAAAGTTAATAAGGAACATATGTTACATTAGAGAAATAAAAGATAACTCTAAATCATTTTAATTAAATTACGATCTTAAGAATCTAAATAAAAGATATAGCAAAACTAAAATTGTGAATGTGACTTTTTAAGTAATAATTGGGAAAATTTTGAAGCATAGACAGTAAGATAGAAGAAAGAAACAGGAACCAACCTGAAAAACTGGTTATATTAGATGTGTGTGTGTTGTGTGTGTGAAAGAGAGAGAATCAGGATTTCTGAAAAAATGAAGAAAATATAACCATAACAATCAGAAAACAAATAAAGGGATAAAAAATAGAATACTTTGAATGTGATAATATGAATGTTATTGCTAGGGGCAAGAATAAACAAACAGCAAGTGAGAAAGAAAATGTCCACATTAATAATCAAAATCAAAGGATATTGGAATACTGAAATTGTGAATGCAACTATTTTAAGTAATAAATTTGGAGAAATTTGAAACAAGACAACTAGGTGAGTTGAAGAAAGAACAAAAGAGAATTTGCTTTCTAAGTTTTGATATGGAGGAAAGTCATGTACAGTTGTCCAGTTCCAGCCTAAACTGGAGAGAAGAACTAAAACAAAGAGAACCAACTTTTTGTCCAGATCCCAACTCCCCCACCCACCCATCCCCCTCTTTGCTTCCATCAACGGTACTTGTTAACTATTATTAGATTGCTTAACCTTTCAAGCAATGCTACTTGATAATTTAGATGTTGGTACTTGTGTTTATGTTGTGTACTTCATAGTTCATACATAAAGACCATATGATAGTATACAGTAAATTAGCATAACTTATAATAAAAATTATTTTAGGTTAGTCGTTTAAACTAACCAATAAGATGTGGATGCAGAATAGAATAAATGTGGTGTAGAGAGTCTAAGCGGAACAATAATGATTTTAAATGAAGAAAAGAAGTACTAAAAAGTGAAAATATCAATATATATGCCTGCACACATGAGATTTTGATAATGAAGTGTCACCCACGGTTAGGATTTATTTGCCCATACGTCAGATTTATTGATAATGAATTTATTAGAGATATAATATTGATGACAAATTTATTGGTGGAGACTTAAAAAATTATAATTAAAAATGCTCTTAATTTGCAGTAAAAAAATGATAATAGCTGTGACACTAAATGTTGACAAAAAATTGGAAATAAAATAATAGTTGACTATATATATACATATAAATTAAAAAACTCAAATGAGAACTTAAAGTTGTAATATAAATTGAATCTCTTAATTAAAATTAAATTCATGCACGTCTTTGCTATATACCTTTGCATTTTTTATGCTCACAGTATGCATATTTATTTTGGCCTTTTTGTGAGATTTATGCATAGTACTGGCGGAGTTTCTTAAGAGGTATACATTTATTTAGTTTAGTTCGCTAGTTGTGTATATTTTTGCTCAAACGTTATTAGAGTTCACGAGCAAAAAGCAAAGCTAGCTTCCTGGCATTCCTTGCTCGTACAACGCATGACAAAAACAAAGATAACCAACTTTTTCTTTATACCCCAACTCCTCACCCACCCACCCACTCTTTCATTCTATCAATGGTCAATATAATGAAGATGTGAGGTACATATTTTGTATACTTTCTCTCACATAATCTATTTGATAAAAACAAGTAATCTAAACTAATTTATTCATATAATTTATATTTCTATTTTCTCTCTTCTTCTCTTGCTCCCTTCTTCTTTCCTTTTTACCTATTCTTACTTTTATCTTCTCCAATCATCTCGCGTTGAAGGTTTACTTGGAGACAAATGCAAGGAAAGAGAGGAATAATAGGATAGATGAATGAAAAGTTGGTTATTTTCATATTTGAATAATAGTTCAAGTTCTGTCATGTCTAGCTTCTACCTAGTCTAAGCTCATCTATATCGACATTAAAAAAATTAAATGAAGGAATTTCCATAAGAGAGCTAAATGATTGATAAATTTGTACAACATTTTCAAAAAGCAAATGAATGTTGTATTTGGTCAATCTAACTATATATATATATATATAAGTGTTATCACTAGCAAAGCATGTGTTTAACTTAAGACTTACAAGATGCACAGTAGAAAATAGGCTAGCCCAATGTTATGTTACCCAACTGATTTGGTCTAAATTGATTTAGAGAAACCAAATAAGATACCTTAATGCACATATACCATATGTGGCCATTATGTCATCCTCTTCAAAATTCACCTAGGAAGTTACATTAAAACCATGGAAGTAGTAGATAATTGTATCATGCAATAGCTGGTAAAAATTAATAGAGAAAAGTTATAATCATAAAGTAGTGAACTACTGATATCTAGGATTAAAAATAATAGTTTCTCTATTGAACAACTAAAATTACTAAAATTTTGTGGAGAAACTCTTGGCAAACGCGAAAAGATCTAGACTACTTAAATCTAGAATCTTTTTCAAAAACTGATTTAGCCCATAATCAAAAGATCACTGCTTATAGGGTAGATCTTGGTAATAAAGCTTTGTTTGCTTTAAGTAAGCAAAATTGCATTCACACTTTAGATTTGAAGGCTAAGTTTCAGGAACAAAGCCTGCAGCTGGAGGAGATCAGTAGACTTTCAAAAATTATTAAACAACAACGTGAGGACTTGACGCAACTACTGACACAACAGAACCAGCTAAAGGAAGAAATTCTGTATTTAAGGCAAGATTATCTACAAAGACGCCCCCTGTCAAAAAGGGACGTTGAAGATCTGATTGTTAAAATCAGTGAACGACCAAAGCTTATTGAGAAGCAAACAGAAGCCCTTGCTACAGAGCTATCAAAGAAAGTTGACAAAGTTGAAGAGTTAATTCACCACCTGAAGAAGGTTATCGTTGGATGAACCATATAAAAGATTCTGACGAATACCAAGAAATTATCACTTCTACCTCTGCTGGGTGGCCAGATATTGGAGTTGGATTCTCTGAAAAGGAATCTACTCAAAGTCTAGTTTCTTTATCTAGACAACTTAATTCTATTCTGTACTCTGTTATTCAGCTACGCAGGGAAGTATCTCAGCTAAAGGAGAAGCTCAAAACCCCTGAGGCAAGTGGCATAGCAGAGCTCACGGAACAGCTCAAAAGAACACATCTCAGTCCTCAAGGTGCAGCCTTTAAGCGGGATAAAGGAAAAATCAAGGTATTCAAAAATCCCTTCGATCTCCTGAAGGAAATAAAATGACTTCCCAACAATCGCATCTTCCCCCCATTATGGAGACTGAGGTAGCAACTACTTCACGAAGACCTGGTGCTCCTCTGGTTGAGAACCAGATTCGTAATTATAGACGCACTACCCATGCCAGATATGAAGCTGAAAGGATTGGCCGAAGTATAGCCAATTTGGGAAGATCAATGGTCGGAGGACAACCTAGGGAGCACACCCTAGCCCTATTAATGAATCCTGAGACTGAACTCAGGCGATCCATGCAAGAACGTGCAAGAACAGTCCCAGCTGAAGTTCTTTACATGACACGACGGGACAACATACACCATAGGGTGTATCACTACCGGTCAGAGGAAAGAATGTTGATCACTGGCTCTGATCAGCAAGACCGCACCTTTATAGTGGAAGACTCATTTGAACTTCTTACTCAAGCAGAACTTGAATATATCCATCTTGGGATATTACAGGTACGCTTTCAAATCCTCCATAGACGGTATGCTGGAACTATGGCTTTAATAGTTTTCAGAGATACTCGATGGAGCACTGATGACAGGAGCATAATAGCCGCAATGGAAGTAGATCTTGCGGAAGGACACCAATTAATTTATATTATGCCTGATATTATGATGACAATAAAGGATTTCTATAGGCATATTCAGATTTCTATTCAGACTCGTGGATATGAGGCATGGGAGGGAGCAGAAGCAAACCTGCTCATCACGAGAAGTATTACCTCTCGATTGTCCAACACTCCAAATGTCGGATTCGCTTTCAAAATTGAAAAGGTTGCTGAATATCTAAGATCAAAAGGAGTTAAAGCTATTGACGCAACTAAGCACTCAGCAAAACAATTCCGAGGCAATCAGTGGAATTTAAAACCTTCAAGGGTAATTATCCCTTTGCTTCCATCATCTTTAATATCTCATACTAACTATGATGGCAGCACTTCTCTACAATTTGGTGAATACCAAGCGGCATCTTCTTCTAAGGCACCTCTTTATAACCAAGAAGATGATGAAGCTGATGAAGCATATATGGTTAATATGATAACCATTATTGATGACTCACTGGATGACTATCCAGCTCTTGCAGCTTTCGAAGATTCTCTTCTCCGAAGCCCTTTTCATCACGAGAAGATAATGATATTGTGATAAGTTCACAAATAAGGATGGAGGATGAAGATGCTTCATATTTTGGTGACTATGAAACTGAGACCTCATCACCAAGGAGTTGTTACAAAATCAATACTGCAACTGATGATTATCCTGAGCTCCAAAATATTGAAAGAATTCTCTCTACTGGGGAATCAGCAATAAGTCAATACAGGCCTCCTCAAGATGAGGAAATGGACATTCCAGGGTATGCCCCGGCTGGAAGCTCAAAAGGCTGGGCAGGTATTGAAGAAGCCAACTTAGCTGGGAAAAAGCCAAAGAAGTGGGAAAATAATTCTGAATGGTTCCAGCTACCCTCAGCTAACGCAAGAAGAGGTTCGATTTTTATCATGCCTTATGATTTTGATTCAAAAGTTTTTGACAGATGGGAAAGCTCTACTCTTATTCACCTTGCGGATAAGAACTTTGAACTCCCAGAAGATAAGATTTTATATATTGAAAATCTTCTTGGGGAATCGGAGAAGAAAGCCTTTGTAACCTGGAGGATGAAATATCAAGCTGAATTTGAAGATTTAAAGAAACAGGCTACAGGCAATAACGGTACGCAAAATGTACTTAATCAAATGAGGCTAATTTTCTACCTTGAAAATCCAAAGGTAGGAACAACTGGCGAACAGGATAGTGCCTACAAAACCTTGAAGAGCCTTGTATGCAACGAGATGACGGACAAAGCTGTATACAGATACATGAATGACTACTTTCACTTAGCATCAAAGAGTGGAAGAATGTGGGTGAATGAAGAACTATCGACAGAGTTCTTTACCAAACTACCACGACCCCTGGGAGATAGGGTTGAGAAGGCATTCAAAGAAAGACACCCCACCAACACTATAGGGGTTGTACCAAGGATAGCATTCACCAGGCAATTCCTGAAGGACATGTGTCAAGAAGCCCTTTTTCAAAGTCAGCTGAAAAAGATGAACTTCTGCGGCAATACACCAGTTCATGGTGTATATGGAAAGGGAAAGGAAAAGACTGGTAAGAAGTTTGGTGCAAGAAAAAGCACAACTTACAAGGGAAAACCTCATGATTCCCATGTAAGAATTGGTAAGGCAAAACACCTTGCTTTACGAAAGAAAAATTGCAAGTGCTACGCATGTGGTGAAACTGGCCACTATGCGTCTGAATGCACAAACCCTAAAAAAATAATGAAAAGGGTTGCAATTCTTGATTCACTGGAACTACAAGAAGGAATAGAGGTGGTCTCAGTAGGAATGAATGAATCTGACTTATCTGATATTTATTCTGTGTCTGAAGGAGAAGACCTATCATATCAGCCTGAAGAATTTGAAGTCTTTATGTTCCAGCAAAGGTACATTAATCAAGAGACGTTGAAGGTAAAAAGAATGCATCCTTTGGCATTCTTACCGCAGAGGAAGACTGAAGGAGCAGCTGGTTATGACCTCACAACTTGTGAAAGCTGTGTCCTTGCCCCTCATACTCATGCTATACTTGATACTGGTATTAGTATTAAGTTACCAGAAGGAACTTATGGCAGAATAGCCCCCAGATCGGGCTTATCAACCAAAGGCATATTTGTTAATGGAGGAGTCATTGATCCAGACTTTAGGGGAAGCATCCAGGTTATTCTATTCAACCTCTCATTTGAAAATATATTATTTCGTATTGGTGATAGTATAGCGCAGCTTATTATTGAAAAGATCGCGCTTCCAGAAGTTGAAGAAGTACAATCCTTGGATCAAACCCAAAGAGGATCTCAAGGATTTGGTTCGACTAGTAAGCTAGTACCTATCTCAATGCCAATATTTCATGTTAATATGCTCCAAGTAACAGAAGATGAACCCTCTGAATATTTGATTGGGGAATCTGAATGGCGCTCTCAGATGCGTGTCTCAAGAAAAGAGTATTATTGCCAGCATGAATGGAGCCATGATGAAATTATTGCCTCTGATTGCAGAGACTGCAAACTTGAAGCTAGGGCAGGTAACAGAATTGATTGTTTAAAATGCAAATTGGTCATCTGTTCATTATGCACATATCACTGCTTTAAAATTTCATGGCCAAGCACCATTAAAGGACAGGTGAAAAGGACAGACTGGAAGGCACTCTCTGCCTTACAAAGCAACCTTATACAGAAATTCATCAGAAGGGAAAATGAACTTGAAGAAGAAGTCAAAAATCTAAGACAGCAAATTTCTGGTATGGAAGAATTGGCAATCATACAGGAAGCCCCTTCGGAATATGAAAGGGAATTGACAGAGGTTCAACAAGAAAACACCTTGCTAAACTTGCTGAATGAAAAACAACAGAAGGAGATAGAAGCCTTGAAACAAGAAAAACAGCTCCTACTGGAAATAGGAAAAATAAATGAGCAAGAAATAGCAGACCTCAAGTCCAGGTTATCTCTTCCTACACCATTTCCAGTACTTACTTTTGATGAATATTATATTAATGCTGCACCACAGAGAAATAATCTCCTCAATATCAAAATAAGAGTTGAGATTAATAACAAAGACTGTGTCCTGAATGCAATTTTGGACACTGGAGCTGCAACTTGCGTCTGTGATGGAACAAAAATTCCCAAAGAATTCAGGCAACAAGCTTCTGTGGACGCCCTAATTCAAGGCGTTAATGGTGCAACCAAAGTAAGTGAAGTCCTTAGAGAAGGAAAAATTTGGGTAGGCGATCAATATTTCAGATTGCCAAGGACCTTTGTTATGCCCTCCTTATCAGAAGGATTAAACTATATTCTCGGAATGAATTTCATCCGAGCGATGGAGGGAGGACTCAGAATAGAAAAGGGGGAAGTGACCTTCTATAAATTGGTCACCACTGTGGCAACTCCTCCTACTGCACACCAGGTAACTATACTTGAAGAGTTAGATTTGGAACTAACTGAGTATTATGATATTTGTGCAGCAATGCCTCAGAAAGGCATTATTAATCAAGATTTAATCAATCCTCAAGAACTAGAAAGACTGAAGAAACTTGGAGTTATTGGGGAAGAACCATTAAAATTCTGGGAGAAGAATCAAGTAAAGTGCAGAATAGAGGTTAAAAATCCAGATCTTATTATTGAAGACCGACCTCTCAAGCATGTTACTCCCAAATTGAAAGAGACAATGGCCAGACACGTCCAGAGACTGTTAGATCTAAAGGTCATCAGGCCATCATCCAGTAAGCACAGAACTACAGCTATAATGGTGGAATCAGGTACTGAGGTTGATCCTGTTACTGGTATTGAAAAACGAGGTAAAGAGCGTTTAGTTTTTAACTATAAACGCCTCAATGATAACACTGAAAAGGACCAGTATTCTTTACCTGGTATCAATACTATTATTGCCCGTATTAGCCATTCAAAGATATATTCTAAATTTGATCTGAAAAGTGGCTTCCACCAAGTGGCTATGGATCCGGAATCAATTCCATGGACAGCATTTTGGGCAATTGATGGGCTGTATGAATGGCTAGTTATGCCATTTGGCCTTAAGAACGCACCTGCAATATTTCAACGGAAGATGGATAACTGCTTCCGAGGTACTGAAAAATTTATTGCTATTTACATAGATGACATCCTTATATTTTCAGATACTTATGAAGCTCACAAACAACACTTGAAGACCTTTATAACTATATGCGAGCAGAATGGGTTAATACTTAGCCCAACAAAATACAAGATTGGAGTTAAACAAGTGGATTTCTTGGGTGCTACAATTGGTGATTCAAAGATCAAACTCCAACCACATATTATTCAAAAAATTCTAGAAACTAAACCTGAAAGTTTATCAGAAATACGAGCACTAAGAAGATGGCTGGGGATCTTGAATTATGCAAGAGCGTATATCCCTAATCTGGGAAAAACGCTGGGACCACTTTACTCCAAGACGTCTGTACATGGCGAAAGACGTATGAATTCCCAAGATTGGAAGATTATAGAGCAAATCAAGAAGCAAGTTCAAAATTTGCCAGATCTGGAGATACCCCCACCAAACGCAATCATCCTTCTTGAAACTGATGGATGTATGGAGGGATGGGGAGGTATATGCAAATGGAAGATCTCCAAAGGAGAACCAAGAACTTCTGAAAGAATTTGTGCATATGCTTCAGGACGATTTTCGCCCATCAAAAGCACAATTGATGCAGAGGTTCAAGCCGTAATCTACAGCTTAGAGAAATTCAAGATATATTATCTTGACAAGCCTGAATTAATTATTAGAACGGATAGTCATGCTATAGTCAAGTTCTATGAGAAGGCTTCTGATCACAAACCATCCCGGGTACGTTGGCTTACCCTTTCTGATTATATTTCAGGGATTGGAACGAAGGTCTCCTTTGAGCATATCAATGGAAAGGACAATATTTTGGCGGACGAACTCTCCCGTCTAATGACAACAATTCTTGTAAACAAGTGGGAACATTCTATATTACTCCCTTTGACAAAGGCTATTACTGAAGTATTACAAAAGCCTATTCCCGCTGTAGAAGCAAGAATGGCGTCTAACATCGCACAAACACTAAAGATCTACGAGAAGGGTAAAATACTTATAAATGTAATTTTAGCTAATCAACCCTCTTTACAGTGTGCTTGTGGACGAGATGCTGCTCTGCTAGTCTCTCATACTAGCAGAAACCCAGGACGACACTTCTATAAGTGTAGTACCAATACATGTCATTCCTGGTATTGGGCTGACTTAATAGAAGATTATGTGCTACAAAGGCTCAACATGGGAGCTCCTTTGGCCCAAGAACCAATTAATTGGGTCAATATGGAACAGCAAGGACTTTGGGATGCTGAACCCGCATGGGATGAACCAGAGATAGAGGAGCCCATTGTCATCAATAATGAAGATGAGTTCAACTCTGAGGTCGACGACCCTACAGAAGATTCTTCACTCTTCCACCAACATCTAGATTAATGCAGAAGTGGTGGACCCCTCACAAAAGACGGAACAATAATTGCAGGAATCTTATCCTGAGCTGTCTAAAGGACCTACGTGTCCATGTACTTTAAGAACGTGCACCTAAAGATGTTTATCGTGCACCGAAAGTAGATAGCTTTAGATAAAGTGTGTCAGGGATGAGTCAAAGGGCATTTGCTAGCTAACAGGCCTTTGCTTGCATGTTAAGCAAACCCCTTCCCCTCATATCTATATAAGGAGGGACTCATTCAGTGGAACAGGCATCGAGGAAAACATCTATCTGCCTATTCACTCATAGTTTCCGAAAGCAACTAGATTTGGTATCTAGCCTTGTGAGTAAGAGACAAGGTCCTGTAAGTCTTGTAATTTTTACTTCATTTGTGTGTGTAAAAATTTCCCTCTTTTGCTATAACGTAAAAAAAAATTAAGTATTTCACTTTAAACAAAATTATTATATATAAAACATTATTATATCAAAATATTTTTTTTATCAACTTAGTTAAAATTATTTAAATTTTATCAAAATCACTTTAAAATAATTGTAATCACTGCTATATAATTATAGTTAAACCCTAAATGTTAAAACTTAAACCCTAAAAATATTATTATATCAATTTAGTCAAAATTATTTAAAATTTCATCAAAATCACTTTAAAACAATTATAGTAACTACCTAAATAGCTATTATACCGTTACAGAAACTACTTAGTAGTTGTTACATGTTGTATTAATTGTAGTTGTTACACGTGATAACAACTGTAATAGTTAATCAATAGTAGTTGCTACAATAATATTGGAAGTAAAAAAACAATGTTACATCAATTACTTTATAGTTACCCGTGATGAATTCAAGACATATAGGGTTGTTATTACTTTTAGTTGGAAATCATTTAATGACCCTATATAGTTCAAAGTCAAGAAAAATAAATATGGGCAAACTTGAAATCCTAAGAGTATCCACATCAGTTTCCCTATCTAAATATTTTACTCTAAATTTTAGATAAAGTAGCTAAAAAACTTTTACATCAGCTACCTATCCATTCCCTAAATCTAGATGATAATGAATAGTGATTCTTTAAATTTAGAAAATAAAACCTTCACCCTAAAAATAAAATAATATTTTTTTTTCAATCACTCTCCTTCCACACAATCTCTCTCCTTCCACTTATTTTACAAATATTATAATAATAAATAGAAAAAAAATAAGAAAAATAATAAAATAATAAAAATAATGAAATATATTAGGGTAACTGTGTATTGAAAAGTTGTTATCTAAATTTAATAAAGTGGATAATTCATTCTAAATTTTAGATATAGGATAGAAAAACTTATGTGGATGCTCTAATCGATGCCCATTTACATGAATTTGATGCCTTTTAGGTTATTAAGTACTTTGACTAAAAGTGTTACTCAATTTAATTTTTTTTTTTTAAAAAGAGCATGGATAGACTTAGAAAAATACTCGTGATAATTTAGCATAATTTTAAGGCCTTTAAGAGTATCAAACACTTATAACTAAAGATGTTTAACAACTAAAAATCAATTAGAATCACATCAGTCAATTGGAGTTAATTCAATCGGTAATCATCTTAAAATATTTGATGGCCATAAAACATGGATAGATGCAACAAAAACCCCAAGGTAATATGATGCACATCATTTGTCATTAACCCAAGTCAAGTAGGGTTACAATACAAGAGCTAATTACAGTTGTATGGCTAGGCTAACTGACTGTCAGCATATTAAATTGAAGATCTAATATGATTGTTTTGTTGTTTTGTATGTTTATTAAAGTAAAAATGTTCTACAATCTATTACAAAATATTAGATGGTGGTCGCATATTATTCAATAATAAATTGAAGATAATTACATCTAACATTGAAGATAATGCATATTTAAACACTAAGCACAATGAAAGATAGCTGTGCCTAAGTTTTTTTCTCATCTGACAAAGATCCACTGAACACAATCAATTAATTGGGTTTGTATTTTAGTGCATCACTGTGGAACCAACTCTAGTGTTTTATTCCTCGACATAACTTGAATTCTGAAAGATATAACACAAATCTTTTCATCATTTTAATGATAAGGAAAAGAATCTGCAACAATGACAAAATGGGTACAACCAACAAGGCCCATGCTCTACTCTTATTCCTCATGTTCTATACAACTTATTCATCAAGTTAGAATGCAATAAGAGAGAACAGATAAATAGGATGATGGAAGAAGACCTTACTTGGTCGAAAACTCAAACACCATGGTGTGCTTGTACTTCTCTCCAGGCTGCACCACAACAGATGGAAAGTTCGGTTGGTTGATGGCATTCGGAAACCCCTGTGTCTCCAGGCACAGTCCTGCATGCTTCGCATACACTGCCCCACCCTTGCCCACAACACCGTCTAAAAAGTTCCCGGTGTAGAACTGCATGCCAGGTGCGTCGGTCCACAAGTTGAGCACCCTCGAGCTTAAAGGTTCTTTGAGTTTGGCTGCGTGCTTTAAGCCAGATTTCTCTTCTCCACAGTCCAGCACATAGTTGTGATCATAACCACCAATTACTTCATGGATTCTGGTGCCTATCTTGTTTTCTGTTGTGAAATCAAAGGGGGTGCCACTGACTGGCTTGATTTCGCCGGTAGGGATCTGGTTATTGTCGAGGGGAGTGATATGAGATCCCCATATCTGGATGGAGTGGTCAAGAATGTTGCCAGAGTTGTGTCCAGAAAGATTCCAGTAAGTGTGTTGAGCTAGACTGACAGGTGTGGCTTTGTTAGCCGGAACAGCTTCCATTTCAAGCTTCAGTGACGTGCTCGAAGGGAGGGAGTACTTAGCAGTGACAGAGAGATCCCCAGGGTAACCTGTTCAAGGAAGAGAGATCCTCATATGGCAATTGGATCATAGAAACTTTTCTTGTTATGAAGAACAAAATAAAATATATCTCAGAAGACTAGAAAACTAGTTTAAAAATAAGCAGATAATGGAATATGATTTGGTGCACCGTTTGTCCTTTTTCAACAAAATAGAATAATTCTATTTTACCTTCCTCTCCATCCTTGCTATGATACTTCAAGGTGATTGATGGGAGCTTGTCATTTTTGTTACATTCAGCAACCTCCCACAGCACCTTATCAAAACCTGTCTTTCCACCTGAAGAACATGATGGAAAAGTTCAGTTATTGCAACAACCTGATCAAGTTTTAGATAACGTAAAAGGAGAAGTCAGAAGGTCACAGATATTAAGGAATGACAACATGCATCTGTTCAGTTTAATATCCATCTAGATATTTGGTGCCACAACATGAGTTAACTCCTTTCACTGAAAGATCTGATATTGCAATTGTCTCATTTTTCTAACTAACATTTACACGTCACCTTGATTAATTTCCTCTTATTTTATTTATAATCAGAACTACCCCTCAGAGTACAAATTAGAACTCATATCTTCTTTACTGACAGGAAAAACCATTGAATATGATAGGTACAGTTTAACAAAGATAATATATAATAAGCAAAGTTAGGAAGGACCATAAACTTTTCCCTTTATAAGTTACAGACTAAAATTAGTTCAAATCAGAATAAATAATGAGATCATAAGCTTGAAAATGTGATAAAGAAAAAAAAAATCATAAATTTGAAATTGATTTCATTTCCTACCATGAAGGCTGTTTGGTCCATTGTTGATAAACAAGGAATGTTCAACCCCATTGACAGTAAACTTTCCTTCTTTAATTCTGTTTGCTACCCGCCCAACAACACATCCAAAGTAGAGAGAATCACCTTTCTGATCACGATCATGTCAAATCAAACATACACAAAAATGGATTATAAATAATGCACCAGAAAAACAAAAGAAGAGATTATCAAGTATGCACCATCAGGTGACAAGAATAAATCCATTCTAAATCCAGGATACTTCAGAGCAATCAATAACACAGTAAGGTAAGGGGAAAAAAGGGCATACTTTAACATAAAGATATTAGATCAATATGGATATTTAAGATCCAGATTCAAGATGAATAGGTGATTCTTTAATGTGTTGATAGGGACATAGAGCATTGTTCTATCAAAATCAAGATTTACCATCAACAACGATGGCAAGTGGAAATTATTTCTTTGTTAATCCTGATATTCTCCAATAAAATTGACGACTTTAAACAATGATCAAACTCATAGAGAATCTTACCTGGTACGGCTCGACAGTATCGAAACCGAGCACTACATCCGCGATCTTCCCTGAACCCAATCGAGACACAGCGGAAAATCAAACAAACACCAGATTAGGTCAAACCACAAGACAGAGCACGAAACACCGGTAAAAGGGCGAGAATAAAGGAAGTGGGAACAGTTAGGGCAAGGAATAAGCACCATCGGCATCGGGGACCAGGAGGGACGTTATGGTGGCGCCGAAGTTGGACACTTTGACGGTGATGCTGCCATTGCTGAGCTCGTATATCTCCGCCGCCATGCTTCGCCGTTTCGATTCAACTATTTTTCGCCGGCTTCGCGTCGATGAGATCGCAAAATTACGTTTATAATCGTCAGTTTTTTTGTTCGATTTATTAAGTTTCGTAATCTGGATAATGACACGTGCCAAGCCAATCATTGGTCTCAGTTGGCAAAAAAAGACATCCTATTCCAAAAATTACACTAACAAAAATATAACCTGGGCTTCAAAATTAATCTAAGAACTGAATATCTTGATTGATAATAAATAAATAAAATATAGAGTTTTCCGAAAAAAAAAATATTAGTGGGGAATAGATTGAAGAGACTAGAGAGAGCGTAGTAATCTCAAATGTTATCGGATCTCGTAACCAAATAATATAATACGTGTAAAAGTTTCTAAATTTATATAAAAATATAGAACAACAGTAGATTCATCATTTACGTCTCCAATAATTATTTTAATAATTAAATATCTGATTTGTCATGTACGTAAACAATAAACATATGCTTTATACTGATTTGAGTAATAGTTCTCCATAATGTAGATGGTGGACTCGTATTCAAATTGGATATAGGTCGATTTTTATTGTTTATAATAGTTTTTGTCATATGTCTTTCATTTGTATCTAAATTTATCCTCCTCTATATTTATAGGACTGACTCTTAATGCCTTGGTGATTCCACATTTTATTTTTGAGTAATAGCAATTAAAATTTTTAATATAATAATTAGAATTTTTAGAAATTAAAATGATTCTAATATTGGTTAAAACCATGGAAATACTTTTTAAACTGCCTTAATATTAATTAAAAATTTTAATGATTGCTTAAATTAGTCTAATACTAATGAAAATTATTGTTGTCAATTATTATTTGATGAAACTGTTACATGTTGTAGGATCCGTAGAGTGATTTTGATTTAAAAAATTACTCAAAACTATTAATATTAAATAAAACTATTTCAATTTGAGCCTCGTAAACTACCCAAAGAAATAATAAATGAATCGGAATTTGAATTTCAAGTCAAGCAAATATCTCATTTGTGATTTGTAAATTTTTTTTTGGACGGTAAAAATATATAAAAAATTAGAAAGTTACATATATTAAATATCTGCAAAGGGTAGACATGAGTTTAAACTTTAAGACACCTCACTTTCAAAGCGAAATCGGTTTCGAGTTTGTCATACAAGAAAGACCATGCAAGTTGCCACTAAATAGCTAGTCTTCGTCAGACGACCTTTGTCTCAGAATTGCCTCTGAAAAAATCTAAATAAACTCCTGCCGTGTAGATGATGTAGAGGATTCATGGTCGGTTAAAAGGGTGGTTGAATAACTTGGTCATCCCAATTTACTTCTTTTTACAATTTACGCACGACTATAAGGGGGGTTGAATAGCTGACTCACAGAATCCGTGATTCTATCCAACGAGTCTCAAAACGGCTAGCTACCAGTCGACTGATCTTTAAACCCGTCGAGCATAGAAACATTCTGTGTGTTTCTGAATTCGGGGCCAATCGATTAGTACAAACATCAGTCGACTAGCACTTTACAATTTCTCACACTCATCCTCTCCGGAGTCACATTTTGAAGTCCTCTTCCTCGGCCTTTGTCCCTCAAATGCACTTGAGCCCCCGGCTCCTCTCTGTGTCATCCTTCGCGTTGCGTTGAAGTCCACTTCCCTCAGCTCCACTCTGTTGCACCTTGTCTGACGGTCGCTTGGATGCACCATCTTTCACCGACTCAAAGATCTAAGCACTAGGATGAGATTTACCCAAGTATTGGTCGCACCAAGTTCCTTATGTGTTTCATCAAGTCTTGCAAGAATCAAACACATACCCAAAGTAATATGAAAACTTAACTTAAACTCTTTGACACACACATCAAAATCATGATTATATCTATAGATGGCTAGTTGGCTGCCCAATCATTCCCGAACTTTATCCCAAAGTTGTCTCGTGATGGGGCAACAGAAAAAATATATGATCATTTGACTTCATATCTTGCTGGCATAGGGAGCACTGCTTGTGAGGTTCAAACATCAATCTATCAGTTGTCCATAATTGCCAGTGAGCAAGCATCCAACAACAAAATTGATGCTTGTGCAGCAGGCCGGATTTCCATATAATTGATGCCCAGAGATCGTCGTTGCCCGTAGCTAGAAAAACTAGTAGGCAATAGCTATGTTATTCTTCTCTACTGTCCATAATTGCCAGTGAGCAAGCATCCAACAACAAAATTGATGCTTGTGCAGCAGGCCAGATTTCCATATAATTGACGCCCAGAGATCGTCGTTGCCCGTAGCTAGAAAAACTAGTAGGCAATAGCTGTGTTATTCTTCTCTACTGCAAACCATTTCAAAAGCTTTATGTTAGCCTTCCCTTAACCTCCTTCTCATTGTACAATTTCACAAATACAGACCAACTTCTTGATCAAAAGGGAGGTCGACGCTTTGCATTGTCACTATTAAAAATTTGCATCCCTGAGGTAATGGAGATGCACCCAAAGAACCATAGCAAATCCTTCTTAGTTTCGATGTTCCATAATGTTCGACATAGTAAATCGTTGTTCCATGCATTCAAGTCTCGAATATCATAGTCTCCTTCGTCTTTTGATAAGCAAATAGTCGCCCATGAGATCGGCAGATGTCTGGTAGATAAATAAAAAATCAGAAAATTTCTTAGATCCTGTCAATCATCCCGCTTGGAATCGAGATAATAGATAATCAATAACATTCAAAGACTTGTAGCACCGATCAAACTAACTCCAAGCACCCCGTATAAGATAAAGTGTGCTTCTCCCAAGAGATAATTTTCTTAGTCACCCCATCAAGAAGGGATCCGTAATTTGCAATCCGAACCTTCGCAACAGCTAAAGGAACACCAAGGTACCTAAAGGGGAATGTACCCTTTTGAAAACCCATAATTTGTAGAAGCTCACCCTTTGTTCTTTCATCGTATTGGACTTCAACATGTTAATTCGAAGTCCCGCGTTATCCCCAAACTCCTTTAAACAATCGGCGATCCTAGTGACGGTAGATGCATCCGCCCTTGTAAACATCAAAAAATCATTGGCATATGTTAAATGGGTGACTTGTGTCACTTCACACATAGGATGGGAGCGAAAATCATCTTGATCCAATGCTACCTTCAATTGCTACGAGAATACCTCAAGACAAAGTCCAAATAATAAAGAAGAAAATTGATCGTCTAGCCGCAAGCCATGCCACCCCACTAAAGAAGTCATATAAGCTGTCATTAAGGCTAATAGAGTATGAAACTGTGGTGACACATTCGTTAATCTAATCACAGAATTCCTGGGGAAAATCATAACTAACAAGAGCTGCAATAACAAAACTCCAATCTACGGTATCAAAAGTCTTCCTCAAGTCCACCTTGATCATGCATAGATGAGAGATTCGCTTACGTGCATATTTCCGAAGTAACTCTTGAGCTAGATGAATGTTCTCACCTATGGATTGGTCTTAGACAAAACCGCTTGTGCTGGATCTAATAAACAATCCATGACTCCAGCTATGTACCCCACTAGTACTTTGAAGATCACTTTTAGAAAATCATACAACAAGATATTGGCTGATAATCACTAACATTGGATGCATGATTGGATTTTGGAACTAAGGCTATTAGTGTGTGGTTCGATTGTTTGAGCAGTTGTCCATGTAGAAAAAAAAATTTCTTGCACTGCATCTATGACTTTGACACTCATTGCGTCTCAAGCAGAGGTGTAGAACTTAACATTGTATGGTGGTCTGCTCCCTGGACTGTTTAGTGATTGTGACAATGACATTTCGATTGTTATTGCGCTTCACCAAATTATGGAAGAACTTATTGCATTTATCATTGTACTTAAGATAATTGCTCTTCAGCCTTCATTGATAGAAACTTTTCTTCGCCTCCGCAAGCATGTTTGGCCTATACCCTAAAAAAAACTATAGGATGTGTTGGGCCGCCTCCAAAGCTTGTTTGGCCCTCAAAGCTTGCTCCAAAATGTGATGAAAGTTCAACTTATCAAGATGACACAACTGACCCTTGAGCCTTGTGAGGTTGGCCTTGAGCATGAATTGAACAGTGTCATAGATTAGCTCTCCCCATGAATCAGCCACCGGGTTCCAAAAATCTCTACGTTAAGTTTACAAGTTATAGAATTTGAAAGTGCATCAAAAGGTACAGTCTGAGTCAAGCATAGAGACGATACTACAAGAATGGTTCGATAAATAACCTTGGGGCGGTGAACTCTATAAAGCTATTATAATCCTTCAAGAGCCAATGTGAATTAACTAAAGCATGATCATGTTTCCAAGAAATCATACCATTTGACCATGTCAAGCGACATCTAATCGAATGAAGATCCACTATTCCACTAAGCTTGAACAAAAAGTTCTAAATCAAGGAGCTCGTAATTCATAACCGGTTGCCCTCATAGGTTGACTTTTTGAATGTAAATAAATTGTACTTAAATTTATCTAATAGATAAATTAAGGAGAAAATTATCTATTCGGAGCAACGGTACGTCAGTTAAGTCCTGCAAGTGATTATTCAAACATCTAATATTTGAATCCCAACAATGGTACAATATATGGATTTTTCTCTAGTGGGATGATAAATCTAAGAACGTTAGTATTTTGGTTGGATCTCTATAAGCATTTCCTGATTTACTCTAGTGATAGATAAAAAATTTTAATAGTGTTGAACCAATCACATCTAAAATTAGTCGATTTGAATAATTGAATACCTAAATTATTAATAAAATAAAATAAATATCTACCTTTACAAAATAATAGAATTTAAGCACTTAGATTAAAAAATACCATTTTAATTTATCAAAATTATAATAACATTTTTAAAAAACTTTACCTATAGAAAAGATTTAGGATAATTACACTCTTTTAATACTTTTTTCAACATATAAAGTGGGCCTTTGACGATAAAGAAAAAAAGGGTTTTATTTTTCTACTCATATTAGTTTATTAGGGAACAGATATCAAATAAGCATAAGCTTAGGGTGTTGTAGCAAAAAAATAGACTCAATAAGATCAAAGAGATCGTTCAATTTTTAAGATATACACATCAACGCCTCTTATTAATTAATTTATGCACCACATCAAATTTTTTATCGTACTATTTAATTAAATGAAAGGTTATATATCATAATCAATGAAAGAATTGATCGACCAAACTCAAAATTGGCTCGCCACCTAATCTGAAAGAATCCAAAAAAGGATTCCCTGTCGTGCATTTCCTCCAACGGCCGAAAATTTTGTATTCGCCTTTAGATTTTAATTTCATGATATATATCTAATTCATTTTTTTATAAGACAATTTTAATCCCCCCCTTAAATTTTACTTAATTTCAAAATACTCCAATTTCAAAAATATTAAAATGTCCTTCGGTCCACATCTTTTTAAATGCCCTTACAAATCAAATAATAATATGTTCCCTATTTTTTCGGTAAATGGATAATTAATTTTCTAAATATTTTAATTGACTTAATCAAAATAGATCTTAAAATTCAGATTAAAATTTCTAATTTAAATTTAGGGTAAAAACATCAAATCGCACCCTTAATTTTTAATAGGTAAAAAGTGCCTATCTCACCTCCATTTACAAAATGCCTATCACCTTGGGGAGGAAGTTGAGAAGTTGTTTTCTTTGGGGCTCTAGTTGAAATTTTCCCGAACTTTAAAATCGCCATTAGCGTAATAGTCACTCTTTCCCTAAAAATCCAATCTTTTTTTTTCGCCTCTCTCTCTTCTTCCTCTTCTTCTTCTTCCCATGGCGACTCCCGTTCCCAGGGCTTCTTCCAAGCTCTCCAGGTCCGTTTCCGCATCCCTTAACCCTCCCAATTCCGCCTCCTCCTTGTCCAAATCCCTACCTCCTTCCTATTCTTCTTCGCTTTCCTCCCATCTCGCCATGGTGGAGCTCAAATCGCGTGCCCTCGCCGCGCTCTCCAAGCTCTCCGACCGCGACACGCACCAGATCGCTGTCGAAGAACTCGAGAAGATTATCCGGACCCTCCCCGCTACCGGCGTCCCGATGCTCCTCCACGCCCTCATCCACGACCCCGCCGTGCCCTCGCCGGGCCCCCAGGACCTACCCGCGTCCAAGCAGTCTTCGTTCCTCGTCGCCCGGCGTGAGTCCCTCCGCCTCCTAGCGCTTCTCTGCGCCTGTCACACGGACGCGGCCTCGGCGCATCTACCCAGGATCATCGCTCACATCGTCCGACGCCTCAGGGACCCTACTCCCGATTCCTTTGTCCGAGAAGCCTGCCGCGACGCTGCTGGATCGCTCGCCACTTTGTACCTCCGCCCATCGATTGCGGCTGCGGCTGCGGCAGAGGACGGTTCTGGCGGAGGAGGATCGTCGCCGGTTGTGGGGCTGTTCGTGAAACCGTTATTTGAGGCAATGGCGGAGCAGAACAAGGTGGTGCAGGGAGGGGCTGCTATGTGTCTCGCGAAGGTAGTAGAGTGTGGGGGGATAGGAGAGGACGGGAAGATTGCAGCAGCAGGGTCGATGTTCCAGAGACTATGCCCAAGGATATTTAAGACGCTCGGTAGCCAGAGCTTTCTAGCGAAAGGATCATTGCTTTCAGTTGTCTCTAGCCTCGCTCAGGTTGGTTGGCTCCTGTAGCTTTCATTAAACCTGAAGGACTAATAAAGTTAAAGTTTATGTCTGCCTTTGCACACCTTGCATTATGCCTTTGAACATTGATGATAATCATGTCATTAAAGGGAATCACATTATGCTATCATGAACTACTGAGATACATATCATCACTACAAAAAAAATGCCTTTAGTCGCTAATCTCTAAATTTAGTCCCCTCCCTGTTCGAAATTTTGGAAGTTAATTTGGTCATTAGTTGTTTTTAATACACTAGTTGCTTCATTAAATTTTGTTCTTAAATAGAGACAAAGAATCATCTCTTACATCATATTCACAATTGGTTTTGGAGAGCCATATACTGCTTGTGTTATTTTTCTTATGAATCAGACAACTGTATCTTTGATTAACCTATAGAATTTGGTGATTTCTGATACATATCCTATATCATGTTAATCTAGAGTCTTAAAAGGTTGGGCCACCATAAATACAAACCTACGTCTTGCCTCTTTGAAATTTAGTTCAAGCATACTTGCTTGAGCTATTGATCTATAACTTCTCAACATTCAACCTTCCTGAGGAAAGTAATATTTTACTTATGCTTCAATGCTACTCTATTATGTCATTCTTGGTTTTTGTTTAGTGCTAATGGTGGAGATTGGTGTCTGGACATAATTTTATTCTATTAAAGATGGAGCCACTTTCACAAACTTTTAAATCAGATTCACATCGGAAGGGTCTCATTTGATGAACTTCTTAATGAAATCTAGTTAAGTTTGTTTTCGATCAGAAAATCAAGCTAGCATATCCTTTTCAGGTAGGAGCTATTAATCCCCAGAGCATACAACAAATACTGCAAATAATCTGTGAATGCCTTGAGAATAGTGACTGGGCTACCCGTAAGGCAGCTGCTGATACACTGTGTGTGTTAGCCTCTTGCTTGAGCCATTTACTTGTTGATGGTGCTGCAGCAACCATAGCCGCACTCGAGGCTTGCCGCTTTGACAAGGTAAACTAGTTGGGTGCCCTAGCCAATGATTATTTAATGTGCCGTGCCTATGAGAATTCCATCGCTAGGTTGATTTTTTTAATCTTTCGTTGCGTTTTCAGGTAAAACCTTGCAGAGATAGCATAATGGAGGCATTGCAATTATGGAAGAAGATTAAAGGAGAGGATGGAATTTCACCAAAGAAAAAAGGTACATGACTTTATGTTTCCTATTGAGTTCTGCTATTTATTTGCTTTTCATGAAGCCATCTTACTTTAACTATTTAATGTTACTGCAGAATCTAGGAAATTGGAATTAGTTGATAATGAAGAAAAGGCAGATCAAGACGGGTTTGAATGTAGTAAAGTTCAGGAGTCATTAAAGATTTCATATGCTGCTTCTTCATCTAGTGAAAATGAGTCTGTATTAAAAGGAAACAGCACTACCATACCAGAGAAAGCAGCTGCGCTTTTAAAGAAAAAGGCACCTACTTTGACAGACAAAGAGTTGAACCCGGAATTCTTCCAGAAACTCGAGAACAGGAGTTTGGATGACTTAGCTGTAGAAGTAATGGTACCTCGTAGGCACTTGCAGTCCTCTCATTCACAAATTGAAGGGCAACAAGAAACTTGCAGACATTTGGTAGGAACACCAAACAGTGAGAGAACAGTACCTCGACAATTAGATAATTCTCATGGATATAAAAATTCAAATGCATGGGACAAGCAGCCGGAACAAAGACTATTCTGGGCAAAAGATTCAAAAGCAGAACTTGTTGATGTCGATGATAGAAGTGAGGGATCTATGAAAGATTTACCTCTAGGTCAGTTAGAAGTTACTAGATTGGATGCCCATACTGAAGGTACATTTATAAGTAATAAAGCTAGTTGGTCAGCGATACAGAGACAGTTAGGTCAACTGGAGAGGCAACAGACCAGTATCATGAATATGTTACAGGTTTATCGATAAACTAAAACTTATTTATTATTTCTTCATGTATGATTTCTTTTTTCCCTTCCATTCTGTTGTAAATGTACTTGTTATGTCTTTGAATATTGGTTGCTTGTATCAGATTGTCGAAGTGTTCTATTTTCCCAATTCCAATAGGTTCTCTCATTCATTTTTTACTTTCTATGTTATGTTTGCTTTTTCCTAAAATATATGATAATATGTCTATTTAGGCTGATGCCTCTGAAGTTTTTATCAGCTTCTATCTATTGCTGATTTTGCAAATCTTTTTCAATTTAAAATTTTCATTTTGTCGTTTTTTTTTGCTGTCCCTGAAATACAATCATCTTCAATAGCTTTTCCTATTATTTCTTCATTTTCTTTATGCTGGTTGTTGATTGGTCTATAATAAGCAATGCTTTTTTTTTTTTTTTTGATATAGCAAGTCATATTATCCCAATAATGTGGGATCGCCTTATGGCCCCTTCTTTAGGTTCCTATCTGAAGTGGAAGATGGTT
>JBAMIE010000055.1:3328999-3351433 GCA_037177295.1 Kaempferia parviflora | reverse complement strand
CGCCAAGGCTCCTCCTTGGACTTACACAGCCAATGCACCTGTTGTACCTGTCTCCTGCACACTCACTTATGCATATTAGATACAACATAACCCTAACTTAAACCTTTGCCCAAACATCAAAACCTAGGGTACCTAGATTGCTCCAACAACTTGGACTTTTCATCACGTGCCAAGTGTCCGGTCAGCCTTGATTCACTTGGACTTTCCAACACAGATGTCCGATCAACCTTGACCCATCTAGATTTCCACTGTCTGTCTTCATTCACCAGGACTTTCAGTTTGCCTAACTTCACTCACCTGGATTTTCTCCTGTCTAGCTTCACTCACCAGGACTTCTCAACTACCTAACTTCACTCACCAGGACTTTCACCACCAAGTGTCCGGTCAACACTGACCCATTTGAATTTTCATCTTCTGCCAACTTCCTCGTTAGATTTATCCTTGCCTAACTTCCAGCTAGGACTTTCCAGTCAAGTATCCAGTTAACCTTGACCTACTTGACTCTTGTTCGACAATCTTCTAGATAGACAATTGCACACGCAATCTCCATCTATTGTCAAACATCGAAACCTAAACTTAATCAACTTAAGCTTAATCAAACGGGTCACCTTGACCTAGTGAAGATTGCACCAGCAATCTCCCATATACATTGTCAAACATCGAAACTTGAGACCCAAGTTTGACCTAAGCTTGTCCAGTCAACATGGTCAATTTGACTCTTGGACAATTGCACCAACACTTCCTTCGGCCTTGTCCTTATTGTCAGGTATTCCTTTGTTTGATTTTGCCTTCTAGCCTCCTCCATTAGCTTTGTACCCCTCGTATATTTTTCCATCCTTCACGCCTTACCTTCAGGAGCTTCCTTCGCCCTTGGTATTCATCCTTACCAATTTACACTTAGACTTATATTACCAAGACTCAAGCTTGGACTTACATTGTCAAAACTCTCATGCTTGGACTTTCACCATTACCAAGATCACACTTAGACTTTTCTTTGCAACTGTCACCTGTACACTTAACAACGCATATCAAATACAAGTGTAAACCCTAACTTAAATCCTTTGCCTAAATATTAAAACCTAAGGGTACAATGATTGCTCCAACAAACATTACTTATCTATAACATCAAAATACAATTTCGATTCTGGTGCTCACTGTCACCTGTACACTCAACAACGCATATCAAATACAAGTGTAAACCCTAACTTAAATCCTTTGCCTAAATATTAAAACCTAAGGATACAATGATTGCTCCAACAAACATTACTTATCTATAACATCAAAACACAATTTCGATTCGGGTCTTCATCACCAAGTCGCACTTGGGCTTACGCTGCCAAGGCCTCCTCTTTGGACTTATGCAGCCAATGCACTTGATCTAAATTGGGCTTACACCGCCAAGGCTCCTCCTTGGACTTACACAGCCAATGCACCTGTTGTACCTGTCTCCTGCACACTCACTTATGCATATTAGATACAACACAACCTAACTTAAACCTTTGCCTAAACATCAAAACCTAGGGTATCTAGATTGCTCAAACAAAAACAAGATCTACACATGGTATTTATTATCTAAGAAAAAACTTATAATAGGGTCCCAAGAGAAATTATATAGAGAATTCTAGAAAGAAAGGTGTTAGCGTAACATATATTGAACTAATTAAGGATATGTATGTGTAACAATCAGAGCAAAGACTTCATGGGAGTAAATGAAACATTTTCAATAAAGATAGAGTTACATCAAGAATCAACTCTAAGTCTATCTTTTTACACTAATTATGAACTCACTACACACATTCAAGACACAGTATCGTGGTGTATATTATTTACAAATGATATTGTTTTGGTATATGAAACACATGAAGGAGTAAATGTTAAACTAAAATCTTTGTAGGAAATAGTAGAAGGGAAAAGTTTTAGGCTTAGTAGAATAAAGACATAATATATGCAATTTAAGTTTAGTAATATTAGACGTAATAAGACAATTGTTAAGATAGGAGATGATGCGTTGTCTGGAATTGAGAGTTTTAAATATTTATGATCATTTTTGTAAAACAATGGAGGGATTGAGAGAGATGTCTTAGATAGAATACATCTAGAATCGTTGAAATGGAGGAGAGCGTGTTTTATGTGATCGTAAAGTACCGCTAAAACTTAAAGGAAAGTTCTACAAAACCACAGTTAGATCTTCTATATTATATAGAGTTGAATGTTGGGCTATGACTCGAGCATATGAGCAAAAGATGAGAATTGCAAAGATGAGGATGTTAAGGTGGGTGTGTGGGCATATGAGGATGGATAAAATAAAAAATGAGAGCATTAGAGACAAAGTCGAAGTTGCATCTATTGAGGGAAAGTTCTCTGAGACACATTTAAGATGGTACAAACATGTAATAGACGATCAATAAATGCTCTAGTTAAGCGATGTGAAATTATGTCAAACACACAAATCAACCGGGGAAGAGGAAGACCAAAAAAGACTTGGTTAGCAACAATAAAACACGATAACATTTATTTAAATATAGATGATGATATAGCAGGGGATAGAGTCCAATGGCGTAAAAAGATCCATATAGTCAACCCCACCTAGTGGGATAAAGCTTGGTTGTTATTGTTGTAGTATCTAAAGTTTATTTAATAGATACACAAATCCGATTAGACGGTATTGGATAGTCGTGAACTCGTGGTACTTGTAAAACTCATTTCATTGTAAACCCTAGAACCGCTTAGCTGCTGAAATTGTTTCATAGATTGTGGTTTGCATACTACTCTTATTCTGAATATTCATTCCTAACTATTCTATGACCTTGCATGAACTCATATATTTGCCAGATGAATACATGGGTGGTTGCTCCAATAGATCTTGGGTCAATTCACAGTGGTTGCAAAATGCCTCATTGGGTGTGAGATTGTGCCTTGCAGACTCTTATACTGAATATTCATTCCTAACTATTCCACGACCTTGCATGAACTCATAGATTTGCAAAATGAATCCATGGGTGTTTGCTCCAATAGGTTTTAGGTCAATTGACAGTGGGTGCAAAATGTCTCGTTGGGTATTTGACATCCCATGTAAAGGGCCGCTATACTAGGATGCCACGTGATTTACCTGTCTATATCTTGCTGTGGGACCGTTATGCTGGTCTCTTGGACTAAGCGATATTAATTTTACTCCAATAGATTAGCCAAATGAAGATAGTATTAGTATTCTTGTCAAGGCAGTAACAAGTTAATAAAATGGAAACAAAACCCAGAAATCATCTTACTGAAAATACTTATCAAACCCGCAAAATCAGACCCGGTTTTTGTCTGAAATCCTGTTCAATTGGCAGTGGTTGAGTTCATGTCAATTGAAGGTCTTCTCAAAGGAGGAGATTTTTTGTATACCAAAATTCAGCTATTGAGTTAAATCTATGGTTAATTTCCACTAGCATTTTCCTGAATTATCTCTCCATCAATCTCAACTCGGGGGACATGCTGGATACTTAACCAATAGTCAGCACAATTGTTTCTGAAACCCTCCTTCAGCAATGGATGGCATGAGTCGATTTCCAACACTTTCAGCAAAGCAGGCAGTCCCTTCTTCGGCAGCGACTGAATCAAGGGACAATTTAAGATGATTAACTTCTCTAGCAAGTTAAGGCCTCTTAACTCTGGGAGGGACTGCATATTGGCACAGCCACTGAAGCACAGGCTTTTAAGGGCAATGAGATTCTCGAACGCTTTTTCTTGTTCAATTGTCAACAAAGTTATCTCGAGGCAATTTTGGATGTCTAGATTTTGAAGACGAGTTAAGTTTTTTTGTAGAATTAGCCCTGTGAGCAATGATAGATCACCAATAGAGAGAGTTCGCAGTGATGACAATGTTTCTTGCAGTAGTAGAACACTGAATTCAGCAACGAGCAAAGAGCAATTGTAAATGCACAGTGATGAAACTACTGATGGAGATTTTCCGATCCTCATATCGTCATAGTAAGGTAACCAGAAACCTTGATTCAGAATAGTCAGCTCAGTAAGACTGGAAGGTAAGGGTGGTAATGTCTTGAGCTTGTTACAATCCTTGATCACGACACTCTTTAGATGTGGAAACATTTGTTTTCCCTCCAAACA
The DNA here is from genome assembly GCA_037177295.1 of Kaempferia parviflora. Lineage (NCBI taxonomy): Eukaryota > Viridiplantae > Streptophyta > Magnoliopsida > Zingiberales > Zingiberaceae > Kaempferia > Kaempferia parviflora. The sequence continues at coordinate 3,347,323 of JBAMIE010000055.1, read as the reverse complement.
CTCAAGTTGTGGCATGTCATCAAGCACCAACTCTTCCAACCATTTAAGTGCCTTCTCATCAGTTCCAAAGAGCTCTGTGCCGATCCGCTTTACTGAGTGCAGTCCTTGTATCCAGAGCACTTTCAGTGAAGGCAACTGAGCTAGTGGGGGGAGACACCCCCAATTTTCACTGCCACTTAAATAAATGATCTCAAGATTGGTGAGCCATTCAGTCTCTAGCCAGGTAGGGTGCATGTTTCCTCTACAACCAATGATTTCCAGCCTTTTCAGGTTTTGATGAGGTCGAAGACCTTCAAGAACTTCAGCATCCACCATGTGATTCCTCTGAGAAGGTAGCCAATGTAACTGCAATACACTAAGATGACCTTTCATGTGTAACATGGCCTCACCTGCCTCATTCTTGCTCTGAACATTCTCGAGATTCCTTATATGAAGTGATTTTTGAAGCTCATTCAAGTCCTTGAGTTCTTCTATTTTGTATCCAATTTCACATCTGACTCTGAAAATTTCTAGTCTCTGAAGGCATGTCAATCTCCCAATTTCTTCTATATCGGAAACTAATTGATGAGCAGCAGCAAGATGCCTCAAATTTATCAGCCTGTTCATACATGAAGGTAAACTAAGAAGGCTGCATCCAAGCAAATTCAGCACCTGTAGGTGGTAGAGCCTGCAGAGTGATTCAGGAAGTTGACGAATAGAAGTTGCTGAAAGATTCAGGTAGCGTAAATGTATACAGTGGCATATAGCTTCTGGCAAATCATCCATCTTGCAATTTGATAAATCCAGTACCCGAATGCTTTTCAAGTTCTTAAGAACATCTTCAACAACATTATGAACATTAGACTGGATTTCACTGCAGCTGATGAGTGTCCTCAGGTTATGAAACTGATACACATCTGTGATGGTTGCAAATTGTTCAGACTTGATGAACAGGTGACGGATTGATGGTGGAATATCTGTGGGTTCATTATCTTCGACTCTGATGCATTCGTCCTTGCAAATGGCACATGCCATCTCATGCAATAGATCAGGTACGACATAGTGGGTGACAAATTCCTTCTTCTCCACTTCGAAAAATGATCTGCAAACCAGTTCATCTATGTAGTCTTGTCCAATTTCTTGCATCCTCGCATCCTTGCTTTTGGGTTGGATGTACCCTTGTGCCATCCAGAGGTGAATCAAATCATCAGAAAATTTCCAACATTTTGGGAAATATGCTGCAATATGCAAAGCACCGCTGCAGATGAGCAGGTAAGTTATCGTAACTCGGTTTCATAATGGGTACGATATCGTTGTATAAATTCTTTCCTTCCAGCATCATCTTCCATTCTTCTGCATTTTGCTTATTTTTCAGCATTATTGCTGCTGCCTTTGCTGCTAAAGGCGATCCCTTTGCCCTTTGAGCTATTTTCTGGCCAATCTCCTCAAGTTTGAGTTCCTCAGGATTTGCACCAGAAAATGCGATCTCCTTGATCAAAGACCAGCAATCTTGATCACTCAGACACTTCAAATTTATCGAGTTCCTTGCAGTTAACATCTCTGATACCGCTCTAGATCGTGTGGTCACTAGGATCTTGCTTCCATTTTTGCCAGCTTTCAATGGTGCTAAGAGTTTGTCCCATCTTTCCATCACTGATAACTTACTACTATACCCTTGATTCCACACATCATCTAACACTAACAGATACCTCTTCCGCATTAACTTCTCCTTGATTGCTGATTGTAGCCTGTCAAAGTTCTTTACACCGTCGAATTCACGCTTGTCATCAGATGCGCATTCTAAGATCTCTCTTGTGAATTCCATATCGCTGAAGCTACTAGAAACATGCACCCACATCCTTAGCTCAAAGTGCTCTACTATTTTGGGATTGCTATAAACAAGTTGAGCAAGTGTGGTTTTGCCAATCCCTCCCATGCCAACTATAGGAAGAATTGAAACTTGCTCGTCATCGAGTCTCAACAACAGTTCAACTAAATTCTTTGCATTGTTCTGTCGACCAAACACTTTTGTACTGCTCACAGAGCTAGTTGTGCTTTTTTCAGTTCTTTGATTCAGACCATTGCAGTGCTCCAACTTAAAGAGTGTCAGTGTTTCGCTCACACCAGAACTTGCTTGATTCAACCTTTCGGTTATCGTTCGAATTCTAGCTTTGGTAGCTCTATCCCCTGTCAGTTCCGGAGTGTTCAGGGGCCTGGAATTGCCATGCTTAGTATCCATGACATTGTCACCTTCTGAGATGTTAAACAAATTGGAAGACAGAAAGCCACCTGCTCGGTTTGCTGCATCTCTTGCTGCCTCCAAATTCGAAGCAAGAAAAGCACTCACCGGGCTGCTTGTCTCACCTTCCAGCTGCTGCCGAAGACGCCTATACTCAAGCTCGTCAAGGAGGTCTTCAGCATCATAAACAACATCCCTAAGCTCCTTCATCCACCTAACAAAGCCATCGAAGCTGGTCTTCTCCGCACATCTGAGCAGTGATTGGATTCTCAACATGGCGATCCGGAGCCTTTCGAGGTCGTCACCTATGCCGGAGTTGGTTGCCCATGCCTGAAGCCTGGAGGAGAGGTACTTGTCGAAGATCACTTGGATGAACCAGCCTCCAATGGTCATGTAAGATGATAAATCCATGTGGATGGTGGAGACACTGAGCCAAAGAATGGAAATTGGATGAGATAAGAAGGATGTGAAGGGGAAGTTGAACTCAAGTCTTGGTTTTTAGTTTCCCGTTTGTTGACTCTTGAGACTTCAATTGGAAGAGGATGATGAGAAGAAGTTGCCTGCTGAAAAGTCGTCTCACCTTTCTTCTTGATGGTGGACGACTTGACTCAAGTCAACGCCTCCTCTCACGCAATCCTGCTTAATTTCTCATTTATCGATGACTCAGTTGATTGGCGTCTGGAAACTCCTCTCGTATCGCATGATACGACTTTTTAAAGCTAACCCCTAGAATCATTTCGTGCTCTTTAGTTTTGCTATTCGACTTCTATGAGGCTAAAATTGTTATAAAGATTTGAAGTAGTTTTTCACATTTCTCATTTTAGATAATATAGTAATTTTAAATCAAACTATTATATGCATATAAATTGATTAAAATTCAAAAATAGAACTACTTTAAAGGCTTTAGATTTGTTTTTTTAGTCCAATAAAAAATTTTCATAAGTTATCAAGATAAATTTGAAAGCGTCGATGGGTCATGGCGGATGGCTCAACGTCATAAATAGTTTACACTCCTTAAATGTAATGTGCTTTAGGTGTAATTCGAATCCTCATTGTTTATGATATTCAAAGTTATTTTATAAAGTAACCAAATCAAATCTAAATGATTGTTCAAGTTTGGTTTGATTGTTTTTTATGAGCTTGAGCATAATTCAAATTTGGCTTGAACTTAGTCTGTTTAGATGTTATCAAGCTTTCAATTGAAACTTATTTGATTGTTTGAAACTTTTACATTTTAAATTACTTGGTTGGTTATTGATATAAATTTATTTGTTTCATTTTAAAATTTTCTATATTTGTTTAATACTTTGATAAGAGTTTTATCCACAAATATTAACAAATTAAGCACATACATTTAAATTTATTTATTTAGTTTAATGAGTTGTTTAAATTTATTTTTTAATTAATATTGAATTAATATAAATAAACTCTTACCAAATTAAGTACTATATTTATTTATAAACGGTTCAATTCATTTAAAAAAACTAATCAACTGTTTTTCTTGGAACAAATGCATAGCGAGTAATCATAAGTAAAACAAGATATTACTATATTGCAAATAAACCAAGTTCAATACACAAACCCTCTAGTTCTTCACCCTCCCATCGGCATTTCTATGCTTACCAACAAGGATGACAATTTATATCATGCCCTCATATTAATAATATCATAAAAACAAATGATCATTTAAAGCAATATAAAATTATATAAATTAATTACGCACACATTTAAGAAAATAGTATATAAATTGTAAGATTAATTAATATTAAAAACAACTAATTTTTTAATATAAATTTACTATATACATATATCATCCCTTATCATTTATGTCATGATATTTATAAAAAAAAAAAAAATCATCCTTCATAATTGTGTTTTGGATTATCTAATATTACTAGCCACTCGCCTCTAATGGAGGTTCACTCAATTCATTAAGCTAAGTTTTATAAACAAGAATCTACAATAATTTCGACTGGCACTAAATGCTGACGATTTCCACCAAGAACTGCTATTGTTTACGACAACATCCTTCGCCGCCAACTAATTGCTTATGCTACCCGATCTTATATACATGATTGAGGAAAGATTGGGATGAAGACTTTAAGCAAATCCTCATGAGATGAATACCAATTCAGCAATATTTGGGCCGGACATAGTTTGGTGGGAGACTCGGGCATCTCTCGTTCATGTGGGGATACGGCTGCATGGTGTTATAGCCAGGCAATTCCATGCGATACCGACCCTTGATTTGGCAGAAGGGGAGTTTGATATCGTCGTCTTTGTTGCACCACTCTGGCAAGCGGCTAGAATTGCTCTCGTAAAAGTTGAGGGTGTAAGCATCCTTGATCTGCATAGCACATCAAAAATTAGATGCGACCGAAACTATTTCCTGCTGTGATTTAATGAAGCGAAGAGCAAGGTTCTTATCGGATATGTGGTGTTCTAACACATCGAGTAGCCTTACAGTGAACTCGGTAACTTGTATTATGGAGTTGGCAATTGGACCAAACAATCCGGCCGCCTTGTACATTTCAAGAATGAAAGCAACACACGAGGCTGATTTTCCGTCGTTGTAGATCCAATCGTCTTGCTCAGGAACTGTCAGCAACTTGTCAAATGATGTTCCTTTCTTTTCTGCTTCGACAATGATTTCGGGCAGAGTCAGACCCTACAAATCCATTTTACTCAACTTAAGTTCTTCAGTAAGTATATGCAGAAAGAGCAGTTCATGGTAAATCTTAACATGTGAAAGTTTTCTACTGGACATTCTTTGAAGTCTAAAAAAGGCATTGGTTACTCAAGAAATATGCTAAATAGAGAGTAATATTTATTATGTCCGAGGAAATTGTATGCACAAGAAAAAAAAAACCTGAGTTCCAAGTCGGAAGTTCAGAGCTTCGTTCCACAAATTAGCAGCATAAGCTGGCCGGAACTGACTCCACACAGTCATTACAGAAGCCACCTTTACAGAGGGAAAAAAAACTATTAGGATCAACTTCATAAATCTTAGCAATTCTTCTCTAAGTCAGTTTTAGTTATGTTAACTAGAGTATTGTACTCTCATACACATTTAATTCACATTCATTCAACTTGTCTAACAAACATAATATGTTAAATTCCCACAAAAATGATTACGAACTAAAAAAAAAGTTTTTCATATAAATGCATGTATAATAGTTATTTTCTGCAAAACCTTGATTTAAATGCCCATTTCACTCTTGATTGTAAGAATAATAATTCATATAATCTTTCATGGGAAAAAGAAGAGAACAACTATCAGAAGTGCAATTCAGTCTAATATGTGTGTATAACATTCAATTACATTTAGATCATCATTGAGTGTAACTGACCAGAACAGGTGTTAGTTAGCATAATTTGTCCACACTTTGATCAGTTCATTGCACATGATGGTAAGTTGATGTATTTGAAGAGAAAAAAGGGGATGCTCTCCAATTTCAAAACCTTTTTGTCAAGTAATTTGCGAATGATTATCCTCTTGAAAAAAGGTAAGAATGAAAAGTTCATTCAGCACTTAAACTCTTCTAGATCTTTAAGAAATTATACCAAACTTCATGAACTTGGCAAGTGCAGGGTAATCATGAATGATGTTTTGATCAAGCATGTGAATCACAATTGAAAGACCAACACAGGAGAGAAAAAAAAAAAGCTGCAAAAGATGAAATTAGCAGGAAGATACCAGATGTGCATCTAACGGTGGTGGATAATTCCCACTAACAGTGTCTATCCAACTGAAGATCAAATTATGGTAACCATACGGCTTATCCACCATGCTTTTTGCATACTCCCACGCTGCAGTATTGTTGAATTTGGCACGCATATCTGGATGGAGAGGAAGCACTGCAATATGAGGATCTGTATCATCTTTTGTGAGCTCAAATTCCCACCATTCATCCCATGTTAGAATAGCAATCACATCGTCTCCCTATAAGAAGTGAGCTCTGTGATTAACAGGTATAGGCGTATAGCACAAGAACTACTACACTGTGCTTGAATATGCATGTGCAAGACTGTAATCTAAGATCACTGAAATATTACCGGTCAAAAAATAAATAAATAAATAAACACTTCTTCCAGCATGTAAATAATGCAAGCAGAACCAACACATTTGTATATAAATACATGAAAACTAGTGAAGCATAGACCAAAAAGATCTGGAAAATTGATGAGAGATTCCAATGAGGAATGGCATTCCCATGAATGTGATTCCTGGAAATGTAACATCTGGGAATATGAATTAATATGAATGACGCAACAAATATATTGATAGGAATAGTATCAGTGCTTTTGTGGATAAAAAATGCATGAATATGGTTGAATTAAACAATCTTCAATTACTAATGGAATATGTAATGAAGCAACTATGCCACCCTTTTCTATAGAAATCCAATTTGGATAGTATTGAAAATTTAAATTTTTGTGTATTAGATTTCAAAATTGTCAGAATCGATATAATAAGTACTATATTAGATTTTCTGCAATTTCTTATAACATGAAATGTTTGAAAACCATATGTATGAGAACATCTTCAAAATAGGCATGATCAATTATACAAATAAAATCTGTTATAGAAACTGAAATCGCAATTTAATTCTTTTTCCCAATATTTAATCATCTTTACCATAAAATAGTTAACCAATATGGAATATTCATGCAGATAAAGCATGTACAAATGATGCAATTGAAGATTCTGCAATCCAAAGAGAAGTATAAGGTACCCATCAGATCTAACCTTCTCGTTGTCATGTCCAGATTCTGCAACCCAAAGCTTTCCTTCAGAGTCCCTCAAGAAAACTGCAGAGTGACCAGCAAAGGATCCAGTGACCCACTTTTCTAGAGTTTCAAAGCCACCCCAAAGTCCACGGATTTTTGAAATAGCCAAGAAATCTCCCGAGTGTATATCATCAGTATTGATACTTGAAATCCATGGTTGCGGACGTTCCTCAAATGTAGCTCCCATATGTTTAATGAGAAAAGCAAGATTTGTATTTTCACCCCATCCAGTGTTTGTAAACAGTGGGAAAATGTCATATAGAGCCCAAAGAGTTCCAATCATCCCAGATTGCATTAGGAAAATTGAAACTCCATTATGTTTCACCTACATTGGCAAAATTAAAAAAAGAAACAATTTAGTTTGATTACGAAACATTGTCAGTATGTGATATGCATAAAGACCAAGAAGACTTACATATTCATATTCAGCTTCTCCAACCCACTCATGAAAATCCAAAGTATGTTCCCGCGACAAAAAGTAGTAATCCCAGGTCACGCGGTATGGAGTTGCGAAGAGGTAAAGGTCCAAGCATGTCCAACTGTGGGCATTGCTAATCTGGAAATAAAACAAAGCATAGATCGTAACAAGGATTTTAAATCTCTCCTCAAACTGCATTTTAAGGAAAAATATGTTATTTAGTAGATCAAAAAGGTGAATCAAAGGATGCAGGAAGACTGAATAGGATACCTACATATTACAGGATGGCATTATGTTTTGTCGACACACATAGCTATCACATTGACCAACTTTGTGGATAGAGAGTGTTCATTTTTTTTTTTTTTCAATTCTTGCACAATGAAGCACAAAAAACCTTGTTAAATGCAAATGTACACGTATGTGATCAATCAAAGTGATGATAGAAATAAATATATATGTGTGTGCTAATAAAGAAATATAATGTAGGTGACTTCGCTCCTATATCACCGGCCTACAATGCGTCTAGTGATGAAGCACTCACTGTAAGCGCCATCAATTCAACTCTCCCTAATTGAGTCAATCTTTAATCTAGAACCCATCCTAGATCAAACAAGCCCTTGAGCTAGATGCCCTCTACACAAGCAAACTAACGAGTTCTTGTGCACTTCCAAAGACCCTCCAAGCTCGTACTGGACTAGCTCCTGCAGTTGCTAGCAACCTAGCAAACACTAAAATGCAAACTGATTACTTCTAAATCTACACTAAAAGCAGTCACACCTTCAAGAGGTTATACAATAAGTACACGAGTGTCTCTTCCTCAACCTTATAGACGAAGACCTAAACCTAGGTGAGCAAAAAGATACCAAGAGAACTTCCAAAAATAAGGATGAGACTTTGACTTTTTAAAATCTCAAACTCCTTGGTGCTCCTTTTAGCACTTAAGCAAGATTGAAGATGTTTTAGTAGGTTTTCTTGTGAATTCATGCGCTAAGAGATCCACCAAAAAGCTGTTAAACTAAGTTCCAATGATCATATTTATACACTTTGGTTGACCAAATTTTTTATTGGGTCAAACAAAAAAGTAATCTTTGACTGTTGGAACCTTAATGTTTGAAATACCACGATGTTGGTCTACCAACATAAATTATTGGTCAACTCCTTTTCCCAAAACTAATGTTTAGTCAACCAAACATGAGTTTTTAGTTAAACCACCTTCAAAGGTAGATCTAGGTTTGTATTTAGTTTGGTGGACCATCTAAAAGGGTGGATCCCAAACCGTGAGGCAAACTTTCAAACATCCTTAAGCTAAAAAAACTCCTAGGATGAAACTCCTTAGTTAATAATTCCTATCTAAAAGCAAGTCTTATTGTTATATTCATTCTACCCATAACAAACTCAAGATTGCTTCAATCAACACATGAGTCCTTGGGTTCGTATCCAAGCTTAATGAGCATCCATGAGGTTGAAGTCCCATATAGCTTCACACTAGATTCATAAAGTCCATCATTTAAGCTTGTTTAGATCAATCTTCAAATCTCATGATCAATGATACACACTCTATACAAATTATAAAATGCAAGCTCCTAACTTAAAACATATTGACAAATTATCTAAGCATGATGGTTAGGCCTAGCCAAAAGAGAGGAACCATTGTTCCAATACTAATTAACCACATACTCAAAGTGTCATCCACAATCACATTTGCTTCCAAACCACTAATGATCCTTACCCAGTATATTATGCTCCAAATAGCACTTAAAACTTGAAAGGTAATATGCATACTCAGTTTCCATTTTATAACAACTGTGTATACCTTAAAAATGGAAACATAATGGGCATATAATTTTTAATCACAACATATACAAACATGCAAGGAATACACAATGCACAACACTTAACAACCTTGATCAACTGCTCCTGGATTAGGTACAATTTTGAGCAGGATTAATTTATTCCAAGTAACAATTTGATAAGAAAAATGAATCTACATAAAGCAACAACTAGAAACTAAGAGGAAAGACTTCATGAAAAGTTGTGAATAAAGTGAGAAATTTTCCATTGCTTCATTCTGAAAAATGGAGGAACAAATGAATATTCTTCAAAAGGCTCACTCACATCAAGCAGTTGAAATGTCTAGAGTTAATTTCACACTTCACACTTAACTAACTGCCATAAGAAAGAAAGACAAATTTTAAAAAAAAATTAAAATTGATCCTACTATTGTACAAGGAACAAAATTACCCCATCAAGCTTAACTAGAAGATTACTTGGAAATTGGAGTGTAGAATCTTACTATCACAGAAACTAAAAAGATCCACATGTTCCTTTCATTTTATTTGAATTCAATCCGCGAGACTCTAACATCAAAACCTGAGCTCAACACTCCTAGATTCCAGTACATTGAAGTCCTGCTTTGAGGGAGAAAATGACCAGCTAATTCCAACTTCCAAGAACACATTTTTCACCACAACAGCACTAAGCACAAAGTAAGAAGATAATCCTTTTCCAACTAACAATAACATCTTTGCTTCCGAACAAAAACTCAACGTCCATTTGCCGATCCAAAATTTATCCATCCTGCCGAAGAATGCGATAAACTCCACCTAATCCTAAACCCTAATCCTAATCCCCAACTAGCTGGACCCCAATGGTAAAAATAGATTATGAAAAGGAATTTCTTCAACATAAACCTCGATATGGAGAGTCCCGCCTCCGAATCGGGACCCACTCTTGTTGTGGAACTCCATCCACGCCGTGTTATTGTAAAAGCAAGCGCCTTTCCACTCGAGGGCACCCTTGTCATCGGATGCGGCGCCTACAAACGCCGGAAGGAGGTCTGCGGCGCCCCGTAGCGACCGGAGGAGCGGCCACGCCGCCTTACGCGGGAGGACGGGGATCAAATCCGCAGGGCGGAAGGGGGCTTTCCATGTGGGCGCATCGCCCCGACCAGGAACATTAGAGTGCGAGAAGAAGCGACTGGAGGCGACGAGGAGGAGAAGGCAGAGGAGCGGCCAAGTGAAGAGCCTGAGAACAATCGACGGCTTCGTGGAACTATTCGACATTGGAGAAAAACGATGGCCAATAATGCAGAAGAAGAGCGTTTATATCATACGGATTATGAACCCGCGGAGTAGTGTTGGCAAACATGACCCGTCGTTATTTTTTTTTATTTTTAAATTATTTTTAACCATTATATTGACTTTGTTTAAAGCTTATCAAATAAAAAAATAAATTATTTTGATTATTTTAAAATTTTAAATACTTAACTATGAGAAATGAATTTTCTCCTAAATTAAATATAAACACAAAATAGTTATTTATATATATTGAAAATAAATAAATAAATAAATATAAGTAAACAAAAATTAAGAGGCAATATATATATAAAAAGAGATGCTTGGAATATACTTTGAGAGGGGAATCTTGAAATTATTCGAACAATAAAATTAAGAAATTTGTGTAATTAGAGATAGACGAAGGGTAGTACTTTCGTAAGGATGTGGCTAAAGCATTGAATCGAGAAGAAATATAACGGCCAATTAGATCGAAGAAAACATAAAATAGAAAAAAAAAAAATTGTTAGAAATCGCGCTTCTTTTCAGACGTTGCCGGAGTTACCGGAATAATCTGAATTTAAAATTTAAAATATAATGATAAAAAATTAGAACGAATTAAACATAAAATAAAAAATTTATTAGAAAATCGTGCTTCTTTTCAAATGTTGCCAATGTGTTCTTGAAGATTCATATAAGTAGATCCACCTAATATAATAAGACTTAATTATTGTATTACAAAATAAATTCATTTTGTTCTGAACGTGTACAAACCTTATAGGCTTGCGCACGAGAGAGCCTCTCCTAGTACATGTTCACAATTTCAAATGTTGTGATTCAATATAAACCAATCTCATAGCTACAAAATGTCAATATGAACTAAACCCTAAAACTTATTTACAATGAAGTCCCTTTCGTCACTTTTTCATTCATATTTTCCAACAAAACTATCGTCACATTTATCAAAAAGCCACATCGTGGATACCAACGGTAAATGATATTTTACCTTATGGAGCTCAACAATTTGTCTTCCATGTCAGGTAGAGGACCACTTCATGCTACGAAGCTCACAAGCAAACCTAGAGACACAATGGGGATCATCTACAACCTTGGAGCCAAGAGACATAACACCCTCCCTAGTCCCTACTATGCAACCTCAAAGGTTGATTAGGCCAATAAGATACTCCTCTCTTCCATTTCCCCCTGTTTAACCATCTCAAGTAAACTACATTTCTTCTTCTCCTCACCTTCTCTTTGCTTATTTGTGTATTTCCTCTCTTATTTCCATCCCATGAAGTAAACATAACCTAAGATTATTCTCTTTGTTTTCATTCCACCATGTAGGATGTAGCACAATTCTCCATCGAACCTCTAACTTTAATCGAAAGTTCTTGGGATATAATTCACTCACCTTTAGACCTTTACTTCTAATAAAAAGTTCCCGCCATTCAAGTGTATCAGACACTAATCATTCAAAACGGCCTAGGTTATGCTAGACATAGTTCAACCCTAACCTAGTCGAGCACAAGGCTTATGGACACAACCGAGCATGGGCTAACACATCTCCGAAAATCATGCCTAACCCATCACCTCTAGATCCTTTGGTTGAGATCTTTTAAGTAGTGACATGAAGGAACACATCTCCGAAAATGTCGTCACAAATTGAGCAATTTCTTCCAAACAAGTTAACACATACAGTTTGCTAAAACAAAACATAGCTCATAGTGTTTGGAACATAACAGCACCTACATAAATAATGTCAGATTATGATCAATGTGAACCTGCTAAATGCTTTCTGGATTTTTATGGCCATGTTCATTCAGCTTTGGGTGGAATATGATTTGCTCCAGTTGCCATCTTGTACAGATAAAACAGAGACATCAATGCACTGCATAGAGATCACATGATAAGCAATTCATGAGTTTTCAGTATGCATTTATGTTTGTTGAAACTCTTCAATTTTCAGTAGGAGGATAAAAGAGAAATAATGGGCTTACTGCCATATTGGTTTCATAATTCTAACATCAACTATGAATGATCTTGGTTAATGCTTCTTTCAGTTCACACACTTGAACTACTAGTTAAGATTCACAAGCTTGTCGATGACGGACATCAAGAAAACCAACAATTGATTTGATTTTTTCACAAGAAAATTTATTTACTGGGAATCCACAGGAGGCTTCAATTTAGTATCTACGAGGATAACTATATAGAATGCTCTCAGTTATTCTTAACTTCTCTCAAAAATTGACTTTGCAATAAACTCTTAAACCAAAATGTATCAATTCTTAGTAATTCCTGCTTGACCTAATGTGTACATTTTCTGCCACTCTGAATTTTCACTTACTGTTTCCTTTCTGAACTATCAGGAAAGTATGTAGCACCGAAACTAAATAGTTCATTAATAGTATGCAGCAATATTATCACCATGGATATTTCCCTTGAATTATGAAAATATAAAGGTTGCTTAATTAGATAAATATTACAAAATGCGTGAAGTAAGCATGTACTCTGCTATGCAGGCTCGCAGGGCTAAAACACAATGCTATCAAACAAAAAATAAAGAAGCTATTGCGTGGAAGAGAAACTTGGCACGTGGCTTAGACATACAAAGCGAAGAGAGAGCAAAAGGCATACCTAAGAGCAGCAACTAATCCAGCAGGCATTATCTTGGAAGTCTCTAAGTATCTTGTTCCCATGACATATGTGAGGATAAGGGAGCAAACTGTGAAGAGGCAAGTTAACAGATTGTCTTACTAAAACAGTTGTGGAGAAGAAAATATAGTACAAGGTCGTAATTTAAGAAAACAGTAAACTAGTCAACAAGTATCAGTTTAAGTAACTTATAACAAAACAACATCTCCACAAGTACTGCCCTACTTATGATCAACTCAAGCTATAATCTTTTATATGATATACGAGCTAGTGCTTGGAACTTCCTTGAGCTCAAACTCCATTGTAGAATTTAACTAAATCTTATGGTTGATTCAAGTGTGCAATAGACATTGGAATCCATAATTTCACTACTCTAACAAATTAGTACTGTTGATTATGTATCACGAATCTATGAGCATCTTATCAAACATAAAATGAGTTTTCCAGTGACACTCTTTGCAAGCTTCTGAATGAAATTTTTGATGAACTTATATGAGTATACTCATGAGATTATAGCTAAGTGTGTGCACCAACTTGTACAATAATTTCGTCAAACTGAAATGTTTGAGCTCACAACATCTTGTCCGTGAGTTAATTCGTGGAAACAAACCAATCAAGTGAACGAGGTACGAAAGTGTCGGTTCTTTGCATTTTACACTAAGACCGTTTAAAATTGAAGCCTAAAACTAAAGTTGAAATTGACTCAATGAGCTACTTGATTGCCCTTGAATGTGTTATCACTTATCACCGAGTTCAGCACCAAGCTACTTAGGGTGGCGTGTGTTGTTTATGAGTTTACAATAATTCCCCAACAGGTCAAAACTAACTGTAAGAATGCTTCTGTCTATTCACAAGAATTTCAATGGTAAAGTACATATCCATAAAACAAATCATATCATAACATGAGTAACATAGTAGTAATTGTTCCTCTTACCTGCTTATCACCTTATGCAACAACCAAGTTGGGAATGGAAAATCCATCCTAATGGGCATGTATTATGTTAGCACTGTGGCAACAAGTTTGCAAGGTTCAAACAGGTTAATACAACCCCACTTACCATAAGAAGCAATAGCATAAGCTACCTTTCCTTTTGTTTCTTTGCCCCACTATGATACTGGTCTTTTGGCTAACCAAAACTTGTGTTAGGAAGAAAGGTTTATTCCTTGGTACTATTTTCATTGTTTTCATTCTTGGTTTTGTACCCTGATTCAGTAATTCTGTCCTATCCCCTTCTATAATTGTTTGAGTGTCTTAGTCTAATAATCTGTATTCCATATGCATTCCTATTTAAGAAATGACGATAATCTCATGGATGGGTGAAAGGGTAAGTAGTACTGCCATTTTCACATTATACATTCAAAAACCAAATATTGACACTGCAAATTTAGATGAAGAAACGTGAAGGACTAATAATTATTAGGGTGAACTCAAGGCTCATGTGCTCCGATTGGTAGAAAACAACTGCACCACGATCAACGCCAGCATTTACCCTTTTCCAGAATGAAATCACATAAGAACTGCAAAATATTTATCACATTGAAAAGTGGCAGCTAGATCCAATTTTATCACAAAAACAGTCAGATCATTGAGAATGACACCCATGAAGGCATAAATTTGGAAAATTTTCAGTAAAATCTAGGTCAGCTGACCCAAGGGAACTTCCTACCAGTCTCGAGGCCCAAGGCGAAGTACGAGTTCTGCCGTTTCTCAAACGCCTTGAGGCTGATGAATCCGGCGATGAGAAGGACGAGTCCGGAGCCCGCTCCTCCTGCCAGCGACGCCGTACTCCCCCGCCGGGCATAGCCGACGACTCCGCCGACGAGGACCAGGAGCCCGTAGGGTATCGTGAAGCAGAAGTCGTGCATCGTCCCAACCTGCCGACGTCGGAGCGCGATCTAGTGGACCTGGCGGTGGAACTAGATCTGTCGATGAGAATTGAGATCGCTTGATCGCGGATCTGGCGATGGAACTAGATCTATCGATGAGAATGGAGATCACCTTTTTGACCTTTGCGAGAAGAGACCGGAGGTTGGAGAAGGTGGACGGACTTGGTATTTGTTAATTGTTTTGACCACTGAATTGGTCTAATTTGTAGTCACGTGCCATTCTTCATATTTACCAAAAACATGCTTTGATAGTTTATTTTCCAATCAAATACACTTCTATATAAAGTAAAAAAAAATCAAAATAACATCTTTAATTATTTATATCATTAAAAAAATTATTAAACAATACAACATTCATAATTTAATATTTATAATATCCATCGGTGTTCCGTTTAAATCAATTTTGACTGATGTAATTTACGTTATAATTTGAGAATAGACTGTAAGATATGTTTTGGATTAGTATATCACTTTTTTGTTATAGCTGACATAGACTTTGCATACCAGCGATTATGCGTACGTATTGCGTATTTAATATAATGTAGGAATATATAAATTTTATAAAATAAATATTTATTGTAAGTCATTAAATAATATTATGCAATGATAATATAATTTATTCTATAAATTTTTTAACATAATTTACCTAGAAATTAGATTTTCAAATAAAACTACATCTATAATATTCTAAATTCATATAGAGCAGACTAAATTTTATAAAACAAAAATATAAAGATATCAATACTAATAAAGAAAAAAATATAAGAAATTGAAATTACTAATAAGCCTTAAAAAATTTTTCGGTGTAAAAAAAATATTAATATAATTTCATTTTAGATTTTACTAAATTAATTGAGAGTTAGTTATTAAAGATTTAGATTCTTAATTAACTAGTAAAATAAATAATCTCTCATTTTATTTTATTAGAATCCAATGTTGGAACACCCGGAGCTAGAGGGGGGAGTGAATAGCTTGCTCTCTCATCGATGGAGATGATTTGTAGCTGAAAATTCGATGCACAAGTCGCCCAATATTAATACAAGGATTTACTTGGTATTCACCTCAAGAAGAGGTGACTAATCCAAGGATCAACACTCGATCACTCTCTCCACTATGAAAACACTCATTCTTGAAAAAAATTTGGAGGTGGAGAAACCTCGTACAAATTTCACTCACAAGATACAACTTGAAGTAAGAAATAAAACAATAATACAAAATAAAATCTTACTTCTTGATTTCTTATGCTTGTGAATACTTTTTGATTCTTGGAAGTATATCAACATTTATTCCAAGGAACTTCAAGAACTGGCATTTGTAGGATCGTGGAGACGCTAAAGGGGGGTGAATAGTGTTGTTCGAAAATTATTAGAGAAAACGCAGCGGAAAAGAAATAAGTACACAAAGATTTACTTCGTTCGGAGTCTTCTACGACTCCTACTCGAAGGTCCGCACGTGAGAGTGCTTTCATTGGGTAATCACTATAAGTTCGAATATGTTACAAGTATTGAGTACAAAGCTGGAAAAATAAAGTTATCAACAACAAAAGTAAGAAAAAGATTGGAGCGTCGGTTATCGGAGCAGCGTTTCGGCGTCCTTGAGTCGTTTTTGAAGGAGCGCACAAAAGAGAAACTTGTTCAAATTGTTGATCTGAAGCTGCTGGTCGAACCTCTTTATAAAGGCCGAGAGTGCTGACGTAGCAGATCCTCGCTGAAACTCTATCTCAGAGTTTTATCCACCTCAGGGCGCCCGGACCGTCCGGGCGCTTAGAACCCTATTTTCTAGCTTTTGATTTTCTTCACAATAGCAAGTTAGTATAACCTACAAAATAGAGTTAGTACAGTATCAAAATGAGTAGTAATATATGACAGTCTCCAGACCGTCCGGTCCTGACTTCGAGTTTCGCTGAAACCCTAGGTCGAACTGACGCTTACTGTTCCCTCAACGGGGAACGCGTCCTCACAAAGTCACTCTCCTCCAGTGCCTTACCTTACTTACCAATCACAGACTTCCTTGACCAAGTCTCTTGATCCACCAGGACTTCCTGCCAGATCTCAACCAATCTGGAATTCAGCCAATTGTCAACCCAACTAGACTTCCTTCTGCCATGTCTCAACCAACCTGGACTTCATGCCAGCTATCAACCTAGCTGGGCTTCAGCCTGGTGTCTGGTCCTTTAGACCCATTAAGTTCATTCTGCACACTTAGTAAAAATATTATATCACATAACAACTAACTTTGACCATTTGTCATTCATAAAAACCTAAGATCTATCATTGGTGCTAACTGCACCAACAGCGTTGATCGACAGAGAAGAATCAGGAGAGAAGAGATCTAGACGACGTCGCATCGATCACATCTTTTAAACTTGTTGTGTCGCAACGGTCAGATCTCAATCGATCAACTGGTCGATTAGGGCAGCAGGATCAATCAACTGATCAATCTAGCTTACTTCTGTGCTTGCACGGGAGTTTCCGGAATCAATTGGCTAATCAATTCCGGTTGCTTCGTGACATCGCAAGAAAGCTAAGCCCAATCGATCAACTAATTAATTGGGATCTGATTCAATCGATCATCTGATCGATTGTCCCACTCTGACTTGTCTAACTCAAGTCTAGGGTTGCCTTACCCAATATCAGTTCAACTGCGACCTGTTGGGACTTTCTCACCAAGTGTCCGGTCAATCCTTTGACCAACTTAGACTTTTCTCTACGTGTCAAGTGTTTGATCAATCTTAACTCACTTGGACTTCCACTCGTGCCAAGTGTTCAGTCAAACTTGACCTACTCGGACTTACCAATGTCTAGCTTTACTCACCAGGACTTTTCCTATTGCCTAGCTTCACTCACTAGGACTTTCACCTGACTTTACTCACCAAGATTTCTATCATCTAGCTCCACCCACTAGGATTTTCACCAGGTTTTACTCATTTGAATTTCTCATCTTCATAACTTCACTTATTAGGACTTTCACTAAATTTCACTCACCTAGATTTTTATCACCTAGTTTCACTCACTAGAATTTTCAACTGTCTAGCTTCACTCACCGGAGCTTTTATCACCTAGTTTCACTCACTATGACTTTCTCACTGTCTAACTTTACTCACCAAGACTTTCCATACCTTTCTATTTTTACCCTATTAAATTATTAGTAAAATATTATTTTAATAAATTTTATAAGAAAAGTATCTTTTTTATATAATTAATCTGCAAATTTATATTAAAAATTCAACTAAGAGCATACCGTATGATAATATAATCATTTTAAATTAATCATCATATTTTTTATGTTTTTATTTTATTTTT
>JBAMIE010000055.1:3218833-3237106 GCA_037177295.1 Kaempferia parviflora | reverse complement strand
CTTATCCTAGGACAACCTAACCATGACTCCTTATCCCCCCGGGGGCATCAAACCTACGTTATGCATGCATGCATGCATCCAAAAGAGAGAGGAAAGAGAAGAGAGACTGCATGCATATGAGAGAGAAAAGAAAAGAGAAAGAACTCTAGATCTCTTACTTATCCTAGGGCCACGTAACCATGACACCTTGCCCCTGGAGGCATCAAACCTATGTTATGCATGCATCCATCTAAAAGAGAGAAAAGGAGAGAGAGGTTGCATGCATATGAGAGAAAAGAAAAAATAAATTGCATACATAGGAGAGAAATAAGAGAAGAAAGAAATGTTGGAGGTGTAGAATGGGAAGAGTAGTAAATTAAGTGTACCATTTGGTAAATACCAAAGTATACTACATTACCAAATGGCTGTTGATATGCCAAATTTTGTTTATTTTCTAAAACAATGAAGCATAGAATGTTGGAAAAACGTGAGGGCTTACGGTTGGTAAAACCGTTCTACTCGACGTCAGCCTGTCGATGATTCGAACCCTCCTCTAACGAGCGATGAATTGATTATGTGTGAAGGGGTCTTTCACAGCCATCTGATTTTTTTTTTTTAAAAAAAGTTCAATCGTTTTTGTTAAAAATATTAAATACCTAGTGAGTAATAGACTTTCACCGTTGTCTTTCACAGCAATCTGATCTGTAGAGATTATAAAAAAATATCTGAACTCATTTTTTTATTTTTTAAAAACAGTTTCAAGCGTTTTTGTTAAACATATTAAATACCTACTCTCATTTTTAAAATAAAAAAATAAAAAGAATAATAAAAAGTAGGATGTCTATTTAGCCTTTAAGTTTACTTTGATTGCTATATTTATTTTTTAAAAATATTTATACATCCAATGATCATTGAATGTACAATTACCTTTTATAAAGACTAAAAGAGTATCCGTGTCGCCCCGAGAACAATAGTGGTTAAAATTTTTCAATAATTAATCAGGTATTTAAAGGCTAAATCTCAACTGTGATACATTATAGAGATTTTTCTAGTGGGTTGATAACTCTAAAATGCTAGTCTCTTGAATGGATCTTCGTGAGTACTTTTTGATTTATCTTGGTGGCCGGTGAAAAAATTCAGTTGGATACCTAGATTATTAAAAATAAAAATTAAAAAAATAATTTTAAAAAAAGAGTATCTTTTGTCGCCCCTAGGCAATAGTGCAATAGGGGTGTCAAAAATAAATTTGACCCAATCCGACGACCCAACCTAACTCTATCTGAAAAAAAAATCATGTTCAGGTTGAAGATTTTTAGATCTGAGGCGGGTTCGAGTTGGAGGTTTTTAGGTTTAAAAATTTTCGAATCGGGTTCAAGTTGACCTAAGTTAACATGAAAAGCTTGGGTTTAGTATAGTTTTTAGAGTTAAATTAAATTTTATTTTGAAAATTAAGATGTGTTTATATATATTAATATCAATATTAGTATGACAATAATAGAGTATTGAGATACAAGTGAAAAATTATAGAGAAAATAGTAAAAAAAATAATATTTTGAATTGAGTTATTTGGATTACTCAGGTTATTCGAGTTAGGTTCAGGTTGATCGGATTTGGGTTCAAGTTTAGAATTTTGGATTAGATTCAAGTTCAGTCGGATTCTAACCTGACCCGATTCACCTCTGAGTGTTGCCGTAGGGCATCTTCTTAGTTTCTTATACATCTAAAGATTGAGTCTCAACTTTGACAAATTAATGGATAATTTTATTTTATTAAGTGACTGACTAAAATGCTAAATCAATAAGTATCTTACTATAAACACTTTCTAATTTATTTTGATGATGATTAAAAAATTTTATAGAATTGAACTAATCGTTCTAAAATTAATCGTAACCTATCAACTCAAAAAACACAATGCGATCTTATTTATAGCATCAGAGATAGAAGAAGTTGTGGCCTCCATGAATTAATGCTTCAAAATTTGACTTGAGATTCATTCATCAGCGTCGTTATTTATATTTGTGAAAAAATATTTATTTACTTTTTTTTATGGAGCTTGTATTCATAAAGTTATTGAAACTTTGATAATAATATTTATTCTTGCAAACCAACGCTTGGGTTTGTAAGAGAGAAACACTACTACTCATTAACAATAAAAAACTTCCTTTCAGGTATCTGGAAAGAAGTCTACTAATCCGGTATGCCATATATTCATGATAAAATTTTTAATTGATATAATTTTTTTATTATATTTATAATATTATTACACTAATTTCTGATCATTGTAATACTAATGGCAAACATTTATGGCTGAGCTCGATCTCATACGAAGTTGAGTATTTTGAGTCATATGTGATAAAAGGTGAATCGCTTGTCTCCAGCGCCCCCGCCGATCCATCCCAGAGCCAACAAGGAGGAGGTAAACTACAGGTGACTATTAGCCATAAGTGTAAATGGTCAAGACATGAGGGAGGTATATGCTCAGTCGTGCTGAGATTCAACCTCTAGACCTCATGTGACAAGCTTCCATACTTTAACCATCGTACCGCCCCATGGGAACGAGTATTTTGAGTCATAACCTATGGCCTAGGGACTCAATCTCATACTAATGGCAAATATTTATTGCTGGACTCGATCATAAGACTAATGGCAAATATTTGGTGGGGTAAGCTAATATATACTTTAAAATAATAAAGCATATGTCGTGTACACGAACGTGAGGACGTACCGTTGGCTTGCTGGCCTAGACCTTGGTCTAACCGGTCGATGGTTCGAACCTCGCCTCAGTGGAGCAATGAAGTAATTATGTGTGAAGGAGGGTCTTTCACAGCAATCTGATATTTACAGATTATTCAAAATTATCTGAGCTCAATTCTTTTAATTTTTTAAATAGTTTTTGTTAAAAATATTAAATACCTATTCTCATTAAAAAATAATAATAATAATTACTGTTAGACAGTACTCATAAATTTCATGATAAATACCTAAAGATTTATAGTTTATGGACACATTTTTCAACCAATGACATGTTGATCTAACAGATTATTCAAAATTATCTGAGCTCAATTTTTTTATTTTTTAAATGGTTTTTGTTAAAAATATTAAATGCCTACTCTCATTAAAAAATAATAATAATAATTACTGTTAGACAGTACTCATAAATTACATGATAAACACCTAAAGATTTATATTAAACGTTTATGGAAACATTTTTCAACTAATAACATGTTGATATCGTTTCTATCAAAGTATTAGAGGACTATCTAAACTAATTCTTTATCTAAAAATCAGTTTATTATTCAAAAATATCTGAGCTCAATCTTTTTATTATTTTTTTTAAGTTTCTATTGGTTTTTGTTAAAAATATTAAATACCTACTCTCATTAAATAATAATAATAATAATAACTATTGTTAGAAAGTGCCCATAAATCTCATGATAAATACCTAAAGATTTATATTAAATTTTGATGGGAACTTTTCTTGAACCAATGATATGTTGATCTTGTTTCTATCAGAGCTTTAAAGGACTATCTAAACTGATTTTTTTTTTTTTGTAAATGAGCTCCAAGTGCATAGTAGGAACTAGAAAAATAAAGTTCTTATACCTATAGTTATTATTATGATCATCAATTTTTTTTTTTTTTTGTAATTTCCACTATTATGTGGGTTATACCTATTTCCACAAATACTCTCTATGATTTTTGATTGTTAATAAATAGAGTCTAATAAACATGCCTTGAGTTGGTACAGAAATAGGATCCCCGATAGTTGGAGACAAGATATTCATATGAGAAAACATAAGTGAACGATCCTCTTCTTAAGCTTCCAAATATAAAGGTACATAAACAGTCATTTGATATATCCCGATCAAAGTATGCATTGAAACCCTTACAAACTGATGGGTGTAAATAAATAGCTCTCCCTTCCACTAAAATAGATTGGAATGCTTGTATGCCTATTCTGTGCAGGGTGAGTACTCTATTCAATAATACAGGATGTCCTGATGTCCTGTATAATTTCTTGAAATATTTCTCATACAATGGGTTCTTTTTTTTCGAATTTTACTTTTTACAATTCCTATATTAGAAGCAACCTATTATCTGATTAGACCATGAATTACAAATGTTTGTAAAAGTTTTATTGTTATTTCTCCAGGTAATCCACACTGATGTAATGAAAGCGAAGGACCTACAACAATAACAGAATGTCCTAAATATTAAACACGTTTATCAAGCAAAGTTTCATGAAATCTTCCTTCTTTACCTTTAATTATATCTGAAATAACTTGTAAACTTTATTATGACCATCCATCATTCATTGTCCATGCCGCAAAGCCGTGAGACCTATGCCCAACTCTTAGATAAATTTGATAACTTCTCTGAGTATCTGACATTGAAAAAAAAAGCAAAAGGTAAAAAGAGAAAAGAGAGAAGGAAGGGCTAGATCAAAATACCAGATGTTATGGGAGTTGGATATGGAAGAAAACAATGCAAAGGGCAAAACCAAGCCTCAGAAAGCAATAATTTTAAAATTCAGTCTAAAAAAAAGGATTCCATCGAGAGAAAAGAGCAACAGCAGAAACAAAGAAAGAAAGAAATGAACTTTGGTCATGAAAGATGCATTATGGCGACAGCGATGACACAAGCAGAAATATCAACGAAGTAGCAAGGACGTGGGAAGGAGGGTGGCTAACGACAGAAAGGGTTGATTTTGAGGTGGGATTAAAAAGGTGAAGGCTTGCATTTTTTTGTTGGAAAATGAAGAAAAAAGTAGAGTGGCTTGGAAAAGAAAGAAAAAAGATTTTTTTCTGCTTGAAAAGAAAGAAACAGTAGAGGGGCTTGCTGGACAAGAAAGATTTTTTTTTTTTTTTTTTTGAGAAAAGATCAAAAAGTGAAAGTCAGTGTGAGAAAAAGAAAGCACAAAGGCCAAACGAGAAGCAGGAAGATAAACTACAAACAACTAATGGGGATACAAAGAAGCTAATGGAGAAGCGTGGCAAGAAATGACTAAAAAACTAATAACACAAGAAGCCAAAGGATCGAGGAGAAACCAAAAAAGAAATGGCCAAAAAATTGAGAATACAGAGCTTCCTATGCGTGCTGGACTCGCTAGAGGTGACGGTCGATGCCTCAAGGTAGTGGTTTAAGGTAGATCTTAGTAGCAGCTTAGTTGATGAGTTGCGGGGAGGATGTCGCACTAGTGCTAGAGGGGGCAACTCGGAAGAGAATAATTCTCTAGGAGTAATGATTAACAGAGGCTGGCGATGGTGCTGACAGATTAGAGCAGAGTATTGAGTCTAAAAGAATTTAGATATCTTCGCAATGACATGATATTATTCACTTTGGGCTTAAAACCTCATGACTTTACTCTTGGACTTTACCCAAAAGGCCTCATATCAATGGAAATATCTTTCTCTTATGAACCCATAATTTTTCTCATGCATTTTCAATGTAGGACTATGTTTGCAACCTTTCAACTGCAACACAAAGATCCAATCGCAAGAAGTTGAAGAAGGCTGCCTGTTTAGGATGGTCGACATCACACAAGGAAGAAGAAAAGGATGATCGTGCAATCGAGGAAGGCGGTGATGGGCGGTTCGAGAGCAGCTGTCGGAGAGGGGAGGTTGTTGTCTAAAAATAACTTTCTTACTGATCTAGGCGGTGAGAGCTAGGCTTGGAGCACAACAAGACATGCGTCGGGAAGAAAGAAGGACCAACCCCTTTGGTTCAAGGTAACAACAAAGAAGAGGTGGTTGTGGTAAAGAACAAGAAGAGAAGAGCTTAGTAATGTACTTACTCTGAGAGAGGATACAACTTTCATCATGTGAGATAGTTCAATACATAGAAAAAAAAGGGTATTGCCCAAATATCGAATATAAAAATCTTGATTGAGAAGACTTAATAGAGTTGTGACACCATTTTAATCATTGTTGAATATTAAAATGTCATCCACATAAATAAGGAAAAATAGTATAAGTTCATCATTATATTTGTAGAATAAAGAAGAATTAGTTTTTGATTCATAAAATCCTTGAGCTTGTAACAATTAGATAATCAATGAAAGCATGCACGATGAACTTGTCGAAAACCAATAAGGATTCTTAAGCTGACAAACATGAAATAAAAATTATGGATAACTGAACCCAGGTGGTTACCCCATAAATACAGTTTCCTCAAGTTGATCATGAAGGAATGCATTAGAAATATCTAGTTGTCTTATAGGTCAATTAGAACTAATAACCACCGATAATAATAATCTAACAGATATAATTTTGATGCTTGGGTTGAAGGTGTCTTTAAAATTAATATCTGGTTGTTGACTAAATCCTTTGGCTACAAGTTAAGATTTGTATCATTCAAGAGAACCATTTGCACGATGCTTAAGATGAAATACTCATTTTGAGCCCAGAACATTCATAGAGGAAGTGCATGGAATTAGACTCCTGTACCATTGCAAAGCAGTGCATTAACACTACAAGAAAAAAGCTAAACAACAATATTTTTTTCGCGTTGTCTTTGTGGCTGAAAAAGCGATGTTAAAGACACTGTTGCTAAAAGTCCAACATAAGACAATGTGGAAAAAACGTTGTTGTTTAGTGCAACGACAACGCATTTTCAACAATTAAAAACATTGTTATTTTTTAAAAAGACAATGCTTTTATAACGCACAATAAGCGTTGTTATTTTTGCAAAACCAATGTTTTTACAATACTTAAAAAGCGTTGTCTATTTTTACAAAATCAAAGGAAAGACAAAGCGAAAAAAACGTTGTCTTTTTTGCAAGTAAATTCTTTTACAACGCTCAAACAACGTTGTGTTTGTTAGTAGAGAAAAAGTGTTATCTTATAAATCTACAAACTTTATAAACAACAAATATATATAAACATGTTATTTCACAAAAGATACAAAAGTTACAAACCAACTATATTGTCATTAACAAACTACTATTTCACAATAGATACAATTTTATACAATCCAAACCAAAAATATGTAATTAACCATACTCCACAAATTTAGTTTATATAAAACATTATCCATTCTTAGATTATTTGAAGGGGAATGTACTCCCAAAAGTGCCAAATAACATCATCATCCACAAAGTTTTGCAAAAACATCCTTTACTAACTTATGATACATTTCTTAGTCCCCAACTTCTCAAGCTCTGACATTGCTTTAACACTGCATAAAAACAACAATTTGCACACTTTTAGTAAAGGTAACCAAAAAGCAAGTGCATAAAAGGTAAAAAAATCTACATTCACACGAGTATTTGATTCTATTATTTCAAGAAAATGCATTTACATAAATTGTCAATAATATGAATTCTTTATTTAAAGCTACCTATAATCAATTTAACAATCGGGTATCATACATGTCAAACTTGTGACATGCATGTGTTCGGGTATCATACATATTCATAAACAACAGCATGCCATATATGAGATCTATTTCAACCAACCTGATGTTGCATTCGAACCCAGAGTTTGTTCATCTCAGTGAAGTTTTGAAGCACAAATTCAATAGCATCATTAACCGTCTCAGCATCCCTAAATAGTAGAAATACTAGATAATCAAAATTGCGTGAAAATGCAATCAGCTAAGCATCAATTAAGAAAGCCAACGATTTCCTTTCAATAAGTGCAATGTCTACATCATAAAAGAGATGTACATAAGTTTGTTGTGAAAAATGAAGTTCTAGGTTCAAAAATGTTCAACAGTTCTAGCAACAAGGAGTTTTCCAAGTTAATAATTAGTTTATCACAGAATTATAGAAGTTACAACTCCAGTGGATATATATCATTAATATCATAAGTAAACAAAATATTTTCTACTAGCAACAAAATTACAGATATAATCAGAAACTAGTTACCTACTAGATTTCAAGTCCAAAAACTAGAAGCAAACACTATAAGAAATACCCTTAGCGTAAGCCATTAATGTCAACATACAAGATAATAGTGGTAAACTTTGAGTGAGAGACTAGTAATGGTGGCAAACTCTGACAAGTCTACAAAAATATTCAAAAAGTGCAAAAGTTCATGTTTTGCAAATTGCAGTAAGAAATAACCAAAAGTTATGAATTTGAACATCAAAACAATAAAAACTTAGAGAGCAAAATTGTTAAAATTGATTGATGAACCACTTATCCCAAAAGCTTGAGCTTTTCGGATAAGTGATTAGCTAGAGTTTTGGGGATAATCAGTTAGCCAATCAACTTTAACATGGTATCAGAACTATTAGGAGAGGAACTAATTTATTTATTTATATATTTAAATTTAATACTTTAACATGGTATCACTTGATTGGCTCAAGCCATAAAACATATGAATTGATTAGAATTTTTTTAATGCGGGCAACCTATTAGATTTTTCTTTTTTTAGACACAAGGAAGTTTTGAACCCAATACCTCATTCTATAACTGGTTAGCCATTGAACTTTAATAAATACTATAAACAGCCCTACATCAACAATGAAGAAGCATATGATACATATGTCATGATAAAAGAAGAGATGATTAAATAAATAGTCAGAACTATACCACTACATTTAAATCCCTTACGCAAACTTTCACAATCCAAGCAGATGTATATTGATTTTGAAAATTTAGACAAAGTAGACTATGTTTAGTTTAAAATTCAAAGAGAGAGAGAGCATTTTAATGAAAAAATAGCAGAATATAAATAAATAAGCAATATTAACCCACATCTTTAGACAGTTTATTTTATTTGAACATGTCTAGTTATTTTGCATCAAGACTATTTAAGGCAGATTATGGATATAAAGGTATCATTTATAAATGTAATCCACATGTAACCAAACAAACAAAAATATCATCACTGTGTCAGACACATAATTTCTCATTCATTTGGCATATTCTTACCCTTCATACCCTGACTCAATATCAGGCAACTTATCCCTGCTAATTTGACAAAGATAACTTCTCAAGAAAAGTCCATGAACAGAATGTTGGATACCAAGGAACATTTCTACAAGATCCTTAAGTACATCCTTGGCAGGAGTCTCTTTTGATTTGATATAGACAGATCCTACTGTGCATAGGAGATACCTGATCAATTGACAATCTGGACTTCATACATGAGAATTAGATAACATATGCAAACTATTATTTCTATGACTAAATAGCAAAAAATTAGATGTAAAAAACACTGAGCTTTAGATGAAAAAAATGGCAGTAAATAATGTGTCAACCAATGGAGAAAAATATGCTCTATAAAGAATCAATTCCAAAGTTCAACCTACATGTAACACAGTGTCAATATGAATAAGATGTTTGACACTCAGACTTACATTTGATCCAACATTTGTTGATGTCGAAATTTTCTCAAATTTTGATCATGTCACAAGTCAAAGATAAATCATCCTAAAATTAGGTTGACAACAGGCATAATACTAACTCCTAATTGCATTGTGATTTGTTCATATACATTCACAATTTATTTCAATTCATCCAGACACCTTTAATTTTTTAAATTGGTTTTGAATCTTTGAGATTTATTATTGACTCAACAAAAGACACAATATTCTAAAATAATTCAAAATTAATTTTTGAATTTTCCTTATACATTTTTTTAGTTTTGATATTCTCTGAGCAATTTAAATTAATTTTGAAGTTTATTAAAATTCAAATTGATTTCTCAATCCATCAAAATGTTTGAAATTAATTTTTAAAATTTGTCATAGATTCAGAATCAATTAAAACAAAATTAAAATCAAAAGGGATTCAAAACCCAATCTTGCAGATATGCTTTCTTATAGTCCATCCTAAAAATACCAAGTATAAAGATATGCTTGAGTGTGCTATAACAAAGCCACAGTAAAGATACAATAATTGCATGCTGCAACAGCATAACAATATAAAAAAATATCATAATGTTCCATATTTAGCAAGCTAATGAAACTAGTTACTAGTGTGCATGTATATCACTCACGTTATTTGCTCGCTAAAGAATGTACGACAAGAAAAGTGCTGAATTGCAAACAAGAGTACAATGTCCACATTTGCAATAAATAATAGGAAAGCAAAAAAGGTAGCATGACATGAGTATGTTTAAGAAAGTCTACCGTGGCTTAATGTGAAAATGGCAATTGAGTTTCTTCCCCATGTTACTAAACTTTTGTTTAAAAAGCCATGGATAAATCAGTCATATAAAAGTTTTCCACAAATTATGTGATGATATGCCAAAAGGGAGAGGGCTTGAAACTGATAAAGTAGTTTACTTGCACTAATAAGAACTAAAAATTACAGTAGACAATAATATTGAACAGATACATTTGCATAAACGGTACTTCCATGTATGGTTTACTAAATGCTATCATAAGCTCAAATTCTCTGAAAAAAAAAAAGGAGAGCCTAAAGAAGGAAAAAATTCAAACTCAGTAAATTGAAAATGTAGTTAGAGTAAACTAAAGCAAAGCAAGATCATTTAAAAACAAAAAAGGAGCAGCAGGGTTTGAATAGTTACAGCCTGGGTAAGATGTTGCCCGCGTGCTGAACCAGCTCGTAAAGCTCCATAACCGAGATAGTGCCTCGGGAGGTCTCCTCTCTGAAGAACATCTCCACCTTCCTCAATTCATCAAACGCCCTCATATCTTCTCAATCCCAAAACATAAACCCATCAAAATCAAATTTTGTCACAACTCATTATCCAAAAGGATCAAGATAAATTGGAAATCCGCATTATACATACAGAGTTCATAGTATTTGTGCGGAGAGAGAAGGGAGGTCCGTAGCTCCGAGAGCATCTGAACCGAGTACCTGAGCACGTCCTTCAAATCATTGGAATCCTAAAAGACGGAGGGGGATAGGGATCAGGCGAGAACGAGAACAATTAGCGTTCCAAATCAGTAACTGGGGGTGGGATAGACCGAACCAGGGCGCGATGCATGTAAAAGGCGTTGTGCTGAACGCCGGCGATGCCCTCGGCCAGCCACTTCTCTTCGTCCTCCGTGTCCGGCAGCATCTCGATCTGCGGGCGGCGATCTCCTCTGCTACAAATGCAAGAGCTCGTTCGATTTGATACTCTTCTCCTTCGCTTTGCCGCTGCGTCTTCCTCTTCCGGCCGTAACTAACGTTCTCTCAGGTGCTTTGGATTCGGGATTTGACGACGTGACCGAGCTGCGAGAGCAAGCTGGCACAACGAACCGTGGACCCCGCGGTTCGCCAGTTGAAAGGTTGAACCGGTCGAAAAAGGAGGTGAACCTGTGAGGTTAGCGGTGACTCCCAATTATTGTTTTGGAATTTACATTCCAAATTGAATTCATTTTATAATGTTTTCGAAATAATTCATTCTTATTTCTAGAAAGATCAAAAAAAAATTATTGCATAATGATGTCAAAAAAACTGGTTACAAATGTTTTACTTTTTACTTAAATTTTCATTTTAAAAAATGAAATTAAAATGAAATTAAAAATAAAAATATCAAATGTTAAGCTTAATTAGATAATTTAATCTACAAAAGTCCCTAGCTCTATTAACCATCAAACTTAGTATATTCAGTTCCACAGATTGGCAGTTAGTAATAGCATGAGTGTTTATTTCAGTACTTAAATTACACTAGCGCTATGAAGTGTGCATACTTGTGAGTGTACAACTTTTGTAAACTCAATGACAAACCAAAGTGATATTTTTGACTGTTGGAGATAAAGGTCAGATACTTATTTTATGAACATATTAACTTCAATCTTGTATTATAAGTTCCATACCTATTGCTGTTGCTTCGATCGATTAGGGAAATGCTCCAGCAATCAGGAATCCAAGCTACCTTTATCATGTAAAGCAACCTGTAAATAAAAGGAAAACAAGGGAAAATTTTTTTAAGAGTTCTAAAAATATTTGCGAGTAATCATATCGCACCAGAACCAACAATTACCATTTTCATTGCAACCTGGCTTTAGCAAGCTGCTACGGTTAAATTGGCGACGGCAAAAACCACGCCAAGAGAAAGTGCATACCGTGCAGTAGAAAATCTGAATCTGAAGCTCCACAAAAAACATCTGGAGAGAACTTCCGGCTGAAAGAAAAATATCAATTCATGCTATACACGCATAACATACAATACGCTAATCATGCCTATTGTGGGTTTCCATAGCTTGGAAACAAAATACTTATAAGTATAAACCAACAGCCTTGTAAAAAGCAATGGAACATCCACAGCTGAATCTGACGCTACACGAGAAAGCATCAAGAGAGAACTTCGTATTGACCGAACAACAAAACATTTGTTTGCACTATACACACATAACAAACAATTCACTAATCCAAGCCTATTCTGGTCCTCCATAATCTGGAAACAAAATACTCATTTGCAGCAGGTGAAGTTAAACCACAAACCGACAATGATTATCCAAATATCGCTATCACACCAAATAAGTAAGGTGTCCTAAGGGAACAGCAGTTGCAACAGACTCTAAGTTCTTAACCACCAATATTAACATTTGAAACCATGGCATACAGATAAAATTATGATAAGGATCAGGGCAATAATGATGCCCAAGACAATAAGCTTAATCTTCATGTTATTCAGCCACATCTTCCTTCGCATTTGTGTTCCCTGTTGTCTGAAATCTTGTGCCTGTCATACAAAAATATCAAGTTGCTTTAGAATAAGAATCCAAGGGAGAATAGAAAATACAACTACCCACGATACTTGTTTGTCAATTTCAGAGAATGTATCTAATGGAGCATTTAAGGGAGCTTCCAGAATTATCATACTGGCTATCATACCTGGGAGCGAAGATTTTCAGTCTTGTCAACAAGCAACTCAATTTTCTCCCCACGGTCAAGAACCTAAAAAAATCAAGGGCATCATAAGAAGCAACAATAAATACAAATTCCCCAACACAAGAACAAAGTGTATGGTAACAGTCAAGCACCTTCTCGATGTTCTCCATCATTACTCCCTTGACTTCAGAAACCTGAGCCTTCACCTTGGCAAGCTTGCTAATCTCTTCTGGATGGTCCACGCAGTATTGCATGTGTTCCTTAAGCTTGGACCTAATATCTCATTTTAAGGAATCAGTACTCTGGTTAGACATGATAGAAGGATTATTTGAAAATTTGAATGTGATGTGATGTAAGAATACCCGAACTCACGGTTGAGGCTATTAGCTGTAGCTGTTGCAGCTTTTCCTCCGCTATATCTTTTGCTAAAATCCTCCTTCACCCGCTCAAGAAAGGCAATAGGGACTTGCCTGCCAACTGACTCGGTAGCAACGACACAGTATGCTGCAAAATTCATTTCTTTCAGTTCAGCTACATAACATAACTTATTATCATAACACCTCTTGAAGGATCACAGCTATTTAATCTCAAGCAGACACAAGGAACTATTACTTGGAAGCAAACAAAGAATAAGCAATGAAATCAGATATCTATCACATGAAAGGGGCACACAACTAAAGCCTAGAGGCTGGCAGATTAAATTGCATGTCTCAAAAAATTGCAAGAATGATTTCACCTTAAAGGGAAATTTAAAATATAGACAAAGCCATCAGATTATAGTGCTAACATTAAGGGCCGGTTTCCTTGGATAAATGAGTCAATGGGTGGATCAAAATTGAGGGAAAAGAAGGATCATCCTTCCATTTTTCTTTTTCCATTGATTAATAAAGGGCTGAGGGTGGATATTTGAAGTGTTCAATTCCTTGTAACCCATCCACCCAAAACCAGAAGAGAAAACTAGTTGAGGAATGTTGAGAACGTAGAATTATCCATCATATCTGCATATATTTGTTCAAGGAAACAACTCAAAGGTATTGCTTATCTCTCCCCTCATTCTTCTGTCTTTTCGATTCTCAATCCCTCTATGGAGAAAAGGTCTACATAATAATGTAATCTGTCATTATATTCCATACGTAGGTGACTTTGGTTTAGGTTCTAGAATAGATATGTATATGGTGCATATCCAAGTAACATTATTCAGCAACTGACAACTGAACCATGTCAACTAAAAGCCTAACCTAGACTAAACTATTACGCCATGAAATGGACCAGCTCCTCTGTGTTTCACTGCTTCTATACAAGATCAAGGCTTAACATTTAATATCACTATTCAAGTGTATGATGTTACTCCCTGCATTACAGCCAACTAACTCAAAAAATGGAATCTGTCTCGAAATGATCTTTCTCAGGGCATTTTCATTCTATGATGGAACTACCTATCAGTTTCCAGTAAAAAAAGGCTACTAGGCTATTGTTTTTTAAAAAAAAAAATTGGAATTGGCATATCTAAAGGAACTTTTTTGCTTATGTCAAATTGGGGATGGTAAATTTCCAACCCAAACATGTGTGAATACCTAAGAATTAATAATGGACCAAAAGCTATAAGCTACAGAAAGATGAACAGAGTTAAAACAGTTAACAAAGACAGGTTCAAATGACCAAAACTATTACACTGAGCTAAGTAGTCATGGCATAGTCAAGAAGTTTTGAAGATAAATTACTTCATGTCCCTGTAATTTCCTGGTAAAGCAATACTTAAGAATTAATCTTGAAACCTTTCCACGTGCAACAAACAAGTTAGGTGAACAGCTATTTCTGTTCAAGTTAACTTACTACTCCACTTCCAAAGGACTTGTTGAAATATTCAAAAACTCTAATAGTCCACTATTTATGTCCATCTAGGAGGGAAAATTCTTGATTGCCATGTAATCATGCACACAACCTTATAATACACTTGAATGGTCAAATCATCAAAGTTCGAACAAACATATGAAGGTCAGATGTGAAGCCTATGATTCAATCCATAGTTGGAAGCAAAGGAAATAAAGTTTGATCAGAAGCAATGGAGTTGTTTGTTACTTTGGTTCATGGGAATTGAGATAATACATTTCCATGAGTTCTATTACTAAGAAATGTGATTAACATGCATGGTTCCACAAAAGTTTCTTGTTAACATGACATGGGCATGTGATTGCAATTGCAGATTGTTCAACATCAATATGAATGTGAATGGATTATCTTTTAGTTTCTGATATAATTTTTTTATTGCATACTACTAATATTAGGCAAAATAGATCATTTTGATAGCATAATAACTTATGGCATAATATTATTAATTAAATATAGTCGAACCCACTTAGTGAGCTAAAGGTTTGGTTGTGGTTGTTGGTTGTTGCAAATATAATTAAAAAGTTAAACAATATAGTGTATATCTTATGTTGCATGCTCTATCACAATTAAATTCCAACAAATTAAAAACTGAAATACCACGACTTTTATAGAAATATGATTCGGGAGGGATACATAGGAATTTTGTAAAAACTAATTGATCCAAATGAAACAATCTGCCATTCCTACAAAGCATTGGTAAACATTTTTCAAATTCCATAATCTAAATGCCCCAAAGGCTTCTCACACCAGCTCCATGCTTTAACAAAGATTCAAACAACAATCACACTGATAGATTGTGATTTAAAAAGATAAATAAATAGATGACTGTGAAGGCTTAGTTTAGTACAACGTTTGCAGCAATTAGAAAGCAATTTTGGGGAAGCTTTCATTTTCGCTAAAACTAAATTAAAATGTAATTTTTATATTAAGGTACAGGGTACCATCATCTGTGACAAAAGTAGGGTAAAAATGTAAAAAGGCTAGTGTTAGAAATTTGGTTGCCAGTGTGATGGAATGATGGTTCGACAATCATGAAGCACAGTCACACTTGCCTTAAGACTTAATGGTGAACAATTGGGATTCGACAAATTCACTCTAGGATACAATGAGATCTCTTCTGTGACTTGCAATAGTCTGCAGTCCACTTGGGTACAAGGTCACTAGAATCTACTCGCTCAGGTGCATAAATTGGATGGTCAAAGCTTTGTCAGCAAGGAGGAAGAAGGCGTTGAGGGAAAGAGAAGGCTATACGAGTCTTAAAATTCTAGCTGTATTTGAGTAAATCTATCTTCTCCAACCCACTATGGTTCTCATATTAGACCAATCTATGCCCCTTGAATGGAATGATTCTATTGGGCTGCACCAAACCAAACTTAATTTGGGACGCATAGATGATCCAAATTGCACCAATTCAAAGCAAATTCCCTCTAGGAGACAATGAGATCATCTACTCTTCTATGGCTTGCAATTGTCTGCAGTCCACTCAGATACAAGATCACCAGAATCTACTCACCTGAGTGTGCAAATTCGATGGTGGGAAAGAGAAAGTATAGGAGTCTAAAATTCTTGCTAAATTTTTCTTGGCTAACCCACTATGGTTCTCATATTAGACCAATTTACGCCCCTTGATTGGAATGTCTCGTTTGGCTGCACCTAACCAATCTTAATTTGGAACGCATGGATGATCCAAATTGCACCAATTCAAAGCACAGGTTCACTTAGATCCTGTCACTAAGTCCTACCACTTGGGTCAGAATCAATATGTTGGTGCACCACCTATTGGCAAACTAGTCATTCCATGTGGAGGCGTAATTGCAATAAGCCCTACATACCAATAAATTAAAAACGCATCAATACTACTCATGATGATGTGTACATGCAAAGTGCACCAACAATGCCCACACTAAACCTCATGCACACAATGTAAGCCTAGTTTGCAACATGATCACATGGGCGCCATGTCAGCACTTGAGCGCGATCATGCTCACATAATCCCATATGTGCTTCCACTAACTCTACCTTTTTCCAAATCATTATCTTATGCAAGATGTCTCAATCTCCCTACAAATTCTAGATGACAAGATAAAATTCCCACACTAGCTTCCCATAAGCTCCAAAAGCTCTATTTTTCTTCTTCTTTTGTATGCTTTGAAAACATTTTGGGAAACAATTTCTTATCGTGAAATTCCAACAAAAAAGATATATTATTATACTTATTTTAACTCTAACAACAACATTGTCATATTAATTTATTTTATGTTATTAGATAAAAAAACATTAAAATAAATTTTAATTTTTCATTAATACTAATTTTTCACATACAAATTTGACTTTATTGCAATTTTAAAAGCTACTAATGTAATTTCATCTTGTTGTCATCATTAAATAAATATAACAAAATAAAACAAATAATAATACATACATGTTGGCTCAAGAAAAATATAATGAACAATTTAGAAATTATTATAAAACATTATGTGTATTAAAAGCCACTTTTACAAAGTAAAATTTGTTGATCAATATTTTCCACTTCTATAATTATCATTGTAAGTTTAACTAGTGCTTTTTAATCCAACTTTGAAGAATTAAATTAAACTAGTTTTTGCGATGAAAAAACACTTCTGATAACAAAAACAAGACATGCTTACACCAATCTACCAAGCGCAGCTTCAGTATTCCATTCAGTTGCCTAATCGTGAATCCGGGATTATACTAGTCACAAACAAAAGAAAACAAGATACAAGAAACAAGCATATAATATAACGTTGCAAATCTCAAAAAGATGCACAAACTAAATGAGAAACGTCAAGAAAATGAGATGACATATAAATTGGAATTCCTATCCAACAACTTCCACAAAATCGTAACTGTTTATGGATCCAAACAGCTTTGTCTACAAATCCTGAGATTTAAATCAGCTTCCTCTTCAATTATCCACTAGTAGTAGTAATTTCAATTCTCGATGGAGATAATGAAACAAATCACAACGTCTTGATTAGAAAAGATTGGCAAAATAAAATCAGATCAACAGCACCTCCTTTTTATGCTGTTTTTAACTAAAAACGGTTTCTCAAAAATACCCAAAATCGCACTCGCGTATAAAATAGGGGCAAAACCGAACTAATCGACGAACATCAATCAAAAATCAACCCAAATTCATAGATCCGCTGCTCGCACCGACGCACTAAGAGCCGTGAGGAAGGCAAAGCGAATCAAGTAAAACACCGTACAGTAAAGCGGATCTGGATCAAGGCACTCACTGAATCCGTCCTCGACGAGGTAATTGAAGGTATGGCCGTCGCAGTTATAGATGAACTTGTTGTTGCTGGCAGGGAGCTTCTGCAGGCACTGGGCGGCGATGCTGTTGAAGTTTCCCGTGAACTCTGTGTACTCCGCCAGGATCACCGTCCCCCGGGCGACGAAACTATAGATCAGCGACTGCTGCCCCATCTCTGTTCTCCCAAATCCCAGATCGATCGAAGCGATATGGATGTAGAAGCGCCGCGATCTCGACGAGGACGATGAGAAAGAAAGAAAGTCATGCGACCAAGGGAGTCAAACTTATAGCCACGGGTGTCGACGAAGAAATCACACGACTTCGTGATCCTTGAGGGGTTTATTTAAAAATACATAATTACATGGTGTTTTGCAAAAATAACTTATAT
>JBAMIE010000055.1:3195371-3207474 GCA_037177295.1 Kaempferia parviflora | reverse complement strand
TTTCTCAATGGAGCTTATCTCTTCATTCATAGCATGAACCCATTTCTTTTCTTTTGATGCTTATTCATATGTGATTTGATCTTCTCCTGCAAAGAAAGCAAAATAGACTTGATTTGTCATATTTACCTCTTTAGTCCATTATAAATATCTCTCAGACTTCTTGTTCTTTTTTGAGATGGAGATGGAGACATATTTCTTTCAGGAATATCAGGTTGCAGTGATAAAGAATCAAGTTCAAATTTAAGAATTTCCCAACTTGATGAACCTGTAAAATATGAAAAAACATAAGAAGCTTTTTTATCAAAGTGGACGTCCCTACTAATCACAATTTTTTTTTTTTTTTTGGATTGTAAAGCTTGTAAGCTTTGCTTCTTTTGCTATATCCAATAAAAATGCACTTTTCAGACTTATCATCAAGTTTATTTCTTAAAGCATCAGGAATATGAGAATATGCAAGACAACCAAAAGTTTTTAAATGAGTAACATTTGGTTTCTTTCCATACCATGCCTCATTTGGAGTAGAATTATGTAATCTTTTTGTCGGTGATCTGTTGATTAGATGGACAACACAAGAAGATGCTTCAGGCTAGAATTTAGCTGATAAATTTTTCTTCTTTAACATGCATCTAACCATGTCCATGATTGTCCTATTTTTTCTTTCCGCGACACCATTTTGTTGCGGCGTATACCGAGCAGTCAAATCATGTCTAATACCATGGTTTTGACAAAATTCTTCAAATAAAGAAGATAGAAATTCACCTCCTCGGTCACTTCTTAGATTTTTATACTTATCAGCAAAATGAATATCAAAACCTTTTCTCAATAAATGACTAACACTAAGTAGATTACTCTATAAACCAGGAACATAAAATACCTCAGATATTTTGTCAATTTTTCCTGACTTTGTTTTGAAAGAGATTTCTCCTACTCTTTCAATTTTGTAGGACTTAGCATCTCTAATAGTTACCTGTCCATGGTTAGCTTCTACTAAGGCTGAAAATAAGCTTTTAATACCAGTCATATGCTGACTTGCACCGCTATCCAATTACTAAATATTTTCAATATTTCATGTACTAATCCAGCTTCATATTTTTTCTCTGGATATTTTTCCTAGCAATCATTTTTTTTAGGTCCTAGCTTATGACAATATGACATTCAATAAAAGGTTTTGTACCTTTATAATTCCCACGTCCTCTTCCTCTTTGGAAATTGTAGGAAAATTGTCTCTCCTCCTTTTGAGACTCTTCGTTCTCTTTTGATTGTTGGTAAGAAAATCTACCACCTCTTTGATTACGACCTCTTCCACGTCCACGATAAGAGCCACGGCCTCCCGTGGATGTGAACTGGGATTTCAAAGCTTGATTTGAAGAAGAGATAAGAGGACTTCGTTGAAGGATTCTAACCTCATGAGCTTCCAATCTTCCTTGCAAACTTTCCAAGGACATTAGTGAAAGATCTTGTGATTCTTCAATAGCGACTACCACATGATCAAATTTACTTGATATGCTTCTTAAGATTTTCTCCACCACCCTTTGGGTCTCCATGATTTCTCCATTTGATGCCATTTGATTCACAATAGCACTAGTTCGTGTGAAGTACTCTGAAACTTTTTCATTGTCTTTCATTTCTAATTTTTCAAAATCTGCTCGTAGAGATTGTAAGCGTACCTTTTTCACTTGGTCTTGCCCAGAATAAGTTGTTTGTAGAATCTCCCATGCTCTTTGAGCACTTGTTGCTTTTGAAATCCTTTCGTAAACCGAAATTTCAAGGGCTTGATAAAGTTGAAAAAGAGCTTTTCTATCCTTTTGCTTCTTGTTCTTCAAAATATTTCTTTGTGGCTCGGTTAATTGATCTTCCTCTTCTGGTACTCCTTCTTCAATAACACTCCATAAGTCTTGTGATTCAAGACATAACTTCATTAGAGTGCTCCAATAATCAAATTTTTCACCATTGAATCGAGGCACAAGAGAAACGAGATTGTTAGCCATAGCTCTGATACCAGATTGAAGGTAGATTTCCCAAAGAACAAAGTATATTTAGAGGAGAAAGAAGATTAAGAGGAAACCAAGCTTTTGGTTTTTCTTACTAGCTTATCAAAACAATACATGTTCTTCCCCTTTTATACACTTTGAATGGCTTGTGAAGCACACCAATAATAAAGGAGAAATTAAAGACAACATTAATTTTATGACTCTTGGAAAACCAAATTCATTGTAGGAAATGAAAAGTTTTGTTGGGAAGTTTAATTGCCACTTAATCCTCAACATGCAAGAAGATGAAGATGAAAAGGTTTTTCTTGGGAAGATAAATTGGTTTAATTAATCCATCAATAATGTGTTGGTGTTGCGTGAGATGATGGGAGATCGGGAATAGAGCAAGGAACCTCCGAGGCAAGCAAGCCCGTGAGTCATGGCGTCGATGAGGGTTGATGGGGATGATGGCGACGGTGGGAGTTCGAGATGGAATTGAGAGCTTGTTTTAGCTACCATCAATGAGTCACGGGTTGACAACGGGAGTCAAAGATGGGGAGCTATGAGGATTGAGGGTTGCACGGAGAGCACAAGGGGAGAGGGCTGAGAGCCCCGCTAGTGCTGCCGCATTGGTTGTTGTGGCCTCCGTGTGGATGAGAGAACTCAGGAAGGGTTGCATTATCGACGATCAACGGAACTCAGGAGTAGAGCTGTTAGATGGGCTAATCTGTGGCAGGGCAGGTCGGTCCGTGGCGGGCCAGCTATTTGGCGGAGCGGGATGGGCTGACCTGTCTTCTTGGTGGATTGGGAAATTCCCAACCCAACCCAATCCAAGGCGGGTTGCGGGTTAGGTGAGTCAATTCGTGAGCCCATCAATAATTTAAAAAAATATATAAAAGTTTTATATTTTGACGTTTTATTTCAGAAAGATTTCATTAATCAAATATATCTAGAAATAGATATTTTAAATATAAAAAGAGACAAATGAATACTCATATTTGATTTAAAAAAGTACTATTTTTATTTCAAAAATATAACAAAGAAAAATAATAAATTGATATAAAACTTGGCTTATATGTGTTTCTCAACCTGCGAGTCAATCCAAGCCCGTTGCAAACTGACCTATGCAGGTTGCGGGTCTAGGCGGATCGGCTCACAATGGGTTTGGGTTGATAAAATTCTAACCCAACCCGTTTAAATTTTTTAATGAGACAATCAGACAAGTCCAACCTAAATTGATGACCTTACTCACGAGTAAGGAGGGTTGAGCAACGACCTCAGTGGCGGCAAGAGCAATAGGAGAGCTAAGACGCTGAGTCATTCATCTTCGAGTAGTCAAGGGGCATGAGCGTTGAGTGTGAGTCACAAATTAGGTTCGAACATAGCAATCAATTACTATATCATTAGTGTACTCATTATGCTAATAGCATATTAGTCAATTGATATTTTTAATATAATTAGTTTAACCAAATTTAAATTTTTAAAAACGAGACCAAACTGATTTAATCGATATTTAAAAATAACAAATTAACCGATGAAAACTTTTAAATTCAATCAGTGCAATTGATTAATTCAAATCAAAACTGACCTTTTCTCTCCCCTGGGTAGATGTGTCACTGCATCACATGGACCCTCGAGACCTTTTGAGGCATGAATTTATATATATATATATATAATACAATTGACTAATTATTACATGAGTAAATACATACATCTTTAGCATTTCAAGAACAAAGTTCATGTCCTTGTAGATAAAGAAGGCAAGTTCAAATTGCTTATAATACAAGAAACCAATAAATTTAAACGTGAAAACAGTCTTCTAAGAAACTGAAGCATCTCATCTGCAAGCTGTAAAGTGAAGCCAACTTCTCTAGTTGCTACCTTTCAAATACGATGTTCTCATTTGGCTGTAAAGTGAAGCCAATTTCTCTAGTTGCTAGCTTTCAAATACGATGTTCTCATTTGTTTGTCTCATTTAATTAAGATACAAAGCTCCCCGTCGATAAAGAAAATACATGATCTTCCAAGAAAATTAAACAAGTTCATGTTGTACTTTATGTCTTTACCCCTTCGATCAACGAAGATATACAAGAACTTGGAGGTAACTGAACCAACTTATCAGGAAAAATCTTGTGAACTAGAAAAAGAATGGACTGGAGCTCGTGTTCTTGGCTGGCATTAGTGGAACCTACTCCATCTTAGGTGATCCTGTGCTCCCTCTGCACTTGCCATGTCGATACCATAAAAGAATAATAAATTGTAACATGGTATGAACAAGATATCATGCCCTCCATCCGTTATCCCAATTTTCTCCTGCCTACATATTAAGAAATTACAAAGATCAATCCCAAGCATCAATCTAGAGAGAGCAACAACTGTTAATCATCAACCAATTGTTATATGCAGCTATTGACAACTCTCTACTAGCTTATGCAACTGTTCATTAATCAACAAGAGTGTATTTGTTGAAAATTAGAAATTGGAAACTGTCACATTTTTTAGAAATTTGACATATACTTAATGAAATCATGCACAGGAATCTGAACCCAACTCACCCTTTCTCGGAAGATAAGAGAACAAAAGCTCATTCCAAGTATCTGGCACTCCAGGAAGACACCAATGGCTGCAATCAAGAATCGTAGGAGGATGACTCCAAGCACCAACATGGGCATCACTTCTGTATGCTCCCATTGAAGTCACATTGAGTACAGTGACTGGAACTGACATATTTCCAATGACCTCAGATATTATATCTGCAAACTCACTTCTGTCATTTGCTTTGGCCTCGGATAAAGGTTGCCTTGTCACTTTGCAAACTTTTTGGTTTGAGCCACTGCTGCCCCAGATAATCAAGTATTTAGTTGCAGGTTACCTGATGAAATTCTACAATGTATATGGACATACTATGATAAGCATAGAAAGAATTGAGAGGCACAGCAATAAAGAAACTCAAAACAAAGAGAAGAATAAAATGTTTTTCAATCATCTCCATATCCATAACCACCACAAATGTGTGATTTGATGCAATCGTCCCTATGAATTGATTCAACTTCTATGTGGCAACTCTTTGGTTCGTGAAAATTCATAGCAACAGCTAGACCTAACCACGGTTCGAAAATGTAGTTTGACAGATCACAAAATTTTGACCCTTAACCCTAACCTTCAAAGACAGTTACGATTAGTTAGTGGTTCAGTTCACAATTTGCAACAAATCAAAATTATGATTTATATTATATATTTTTTTTAAATATTTACAAATTTACAAAATAAAAAATAATAAAAAAAATCGTGTATTTATTTAAGTTGTCTATCTATCCACTTAGGGTATAAAGGAGTTAAAGGTATTATAGTCCCACATTAGAAGATTTAAGACATAGGTTAAATGTTTGACTTGATAGAAATGTACAATAGTCCCACATTGAAATTAAGCAAATGAGTTAATTTATATTGAACTACACCATTAATATTATTAAATAATTTAAAAAATCTAAAAAAATTCTAATATATATATATATATATATATATATATATATATAAAGCGACAGGTAATTGATGTTTTGAATAAGTACTTCAAGCTGCCGATTCGTCGGGTTTACTTGGGGCCTGACACTTAATCGGCTCGTCTAGAGATCACTTGGTTACAGGTTGGGCTTGTTGAACTAGGTTAACAGACCGACTCGGCCCATGGGCAAGTCTAGCAGCAACATTGTCCAGAGGTAATCGATTTCAACAATTTCTCATAAACTTAACAAAACAATTGCATGTTTTAATGAGCTTCAATTCTGATTGAAAGAGAGTCAAAAGATAAAGAAATAACTTTTAATCTCAAAGAATTCAACAATTTATTCAAAGAAATAACAACGTAAATACCACTGAGCAGATTTAGCAAACACTAATTTTTTACAATGAGATAAGTTCATTTAAGGAATATTCACTCCCATTCTTAAAATGATGATAAGTAAATCCTAGGTAGATGTATAGAATGAGTTTTAATAAAAGTCTTAGAGAGACATGTCACTATAACGATGAGGACATTAAACGGATCCCAATAGAGAGATTCCTTTATACGAGGGTATTGATATACTGTCACAAATCCACAGTTAACAATTGGACAGTCAAAGATGCCTTCGTGAAAAACAATGCATTTACTTATGGTCATAAATGTGCCAACTCGTGCAATAGACTTCTGATCTAGTTTGAGTTAAAGGCAATGTGTGTGGTTTATGTTAGATAAAAAAGGACAGCCCGTGTAAGATCTCACTAGTGCAGGTTCCGAGAAAAGGTTTATTGTACGGAGCCTTACCTTACTTCACAAGACTCTTTCCGAAACCACACGACAATACTTTACCATTACACCAAGGCTCCCCTTCATGGTTTATGTTATATCTATAAAAAAAAAAGGTAAAAATTAATAAAGAAAGGATGTAGTTGTAATTTTCTCAACAGATTGATACGGCTGCATCAATCTGTTGAGAACAGATTGTAAAATAAGTGAATAGATTGTACAATATTTGTCGCAAGGATGCATCAATCAATTGTGAAAGGTCTCGGGTTCCTCTTCATGGACTAAGGGCAGCAACTCATTCAGTTAATAAAATAATGTTGATCCCCCGACCCCCAAAGCCCCTTGACCATAGTAAAGGTGCGCCTCATAAATCGTTGTTTGCAATCATAATAAAATTATATCATAAATCTATTACGAATGATGGCCCCTTACCCAATGTAATTTGATTATGTGTGAGTGTTGTTGTAATTCATAATACGGCCTGCGAGTCGTACATTTAACTTTCATACTTCCCGTTGTAAAATTAGAATTCCCTCGAATGTAACTCGAGGTTTCTCTTCCTTGTAATGTACAAAAGGAGTGCAGTCTGAATGATAATTGAAATGAAGGATGCCAACGACACACGACAACCAAAGAGGCACTTGAAGAAGATGCAATTTCCTAGGTTGACTTTCGATTGGCTTGAGAAGATCGTAGTAGATGAACCATAACCGTATCACGTTTCTTTACTTATTAAGCATATATGATGATGTATGCCATAATTATACATGATGCATGTCTAATTAGTAGTTTTATTATAATTTGATTAATCTAATATGTCTACTAAAGTTTGGTACTTCCTATTACCTTGATCAATTATATACATGTTTGTCAAAGTAATTTATCTTGGTAGAGTGCGATAGGACAATTGTGATGTCCAATTATTGAACTTTAGGTGAGACTTAACTATGTTAACTCAATTAGATTGAGAACTTAGAGGCATATCCTATACATTGGGCAAACGAACAAATAGTCCTCACCTAACTATCCAAGAGTTGCATATATGATATAATTGGTAAACGTTGTCTACCTAAATTATATTAGTTTTGGGTGATTAGCGAAAGCTAACTCAAGATGAGGTATAATGTGTATCTTGTTCCACTTAAATGTTATTGCTATTGGGTTTATAGCAAGTAGTGTGGGTAAACTACGGTTGCCCACATCCATAACTTGCTCCTACTAAGCTTTACAGTTCAATGGGAGAATCATTTAATTAAAAGTATAATTAAGTGATTTAAATATGATACTTATTTCTGCATTTATTATTATAGAACATCATGTCAACAGATACATCTAATACTCTCTAACTTGATCTATCCTTAATAAGGACAAACTGAATAGAGTTAATTCCTAGACTAGTACAGAAACTTACGAATTGTTCTCAAGGAAGAATGAAAACTATATGTCCTAGAGCAACCTATTCCTAAATCACCCAGCACTACTGTTACTCATGTTGATAAGGATGATTATAAGAAACATCAAGATCATGTATTGGATGTGTCATGCCTTATGCTTGCAACCATAAACTCCAAGCTTCAGAAGCAACATGAGAACATGGATGCTGACGATATTGTTGAATATCTTAGGCAACTATATCAAGGGCAGACAAGGCATGAAAAATTTGAAATATCTAAAGTATTATTTCAATGCAAGATGCAAGAAGGAAGTCATGTAAGGACTCATGTACTTTAAAAGATTGGGTACGTTGAGAACCTTGAAAGATTGGGATTTCTATTAGGCTAAGAATTAGACACTGACCTTGGGTCAATTTATCATGAACTATAATATAAATGAAATTAACAAGTCATTGTCTGAGATGTTAAGCATGTTGAGAATTGTTGAACTCAATCTTAAGAAGACTAAGCCTAGTACCATATTAATGGTC
Organism: Kaempferia parviflora; assembly: GCA_037177295.1. Lineage (NCBI taxonomy): Eukaryota > Viridiplantae > Streptophyta > Magnoliopsida > Zingiberales > Zingiberaceae > Kaempferia > Kaempferia parviflora. The sequence goes on along the minus strand of JBAMIE010000055.1, from coordinate 3,199,295 downwards.
AAAAGGGGCAAAAGCAAACAGCAGCCCAAAGGTAAAGGCACGACTCAAGCCAAAGGCAAACCCAAATCTTATGTATTGAAACCTAAAGGCGGGGTGCCTAAGGAAGGAACCTGCAGACCAGACTTTGAAAGAGGAACTGTAAATTGTATTTGAAGGAAGTTAAAAAGAAGAGAAGTGAGACTTCTACCTTAGGTATATATGTTATAGAAGTCAATCTGTTTCTTCTTCATGGATATTAGATACTGGCTGTGCATCTCACATTTATATAATGTGCAAGGCTTAAGAAAGAGTAAATCGTTGAAAAATGGCGAAGTAGACCTACGAGTAGGCAATGGCGTAAAAATTGGTGCTATAGCTGTAGGAACATATTTATTATCTTTGCCCACTGGCTTATTTTGAAATTTAAAGTATTATTATGTGTCTGCTTTAACTAAGAACATTATTTCTATTTCTTGTTTGGACAGGAAAAGTTTTTCATTTATAATAAAGAACAAATGTTGATCTGTTTATTTAAATAGCATGTTATATTGTAGTGCACTACTCTATGTTGTAGACTTTGAAAATTCAATCTATAACATAAATACAAAACGATTCAAATCTAATAATTTAAACCAAATATCTCTAACATTGTCGCTTGAATCACATAAATGAGAATCGCATATCACAACTCCATAAAGATGGACTTTTAGACTCATTTGATTTTAAATCATATAAGGCGAATTTTGTCTACTAGACAAGATGACAAAGACTCTTTTTAATAGACACAACGAAAGAGCTAATGATTTGTTAGGACTCATATATACGGATGTTTACGGCTCTTTCAATATAGCAACTAGAGGAAGCTATCAATATTTCATTACTTTTAATGTCAGTAGACATAACTATGTGTATCTAATGAAACGTAAGTCGGAATCCTTTGAAAAGTTCAAAGAATTTAAGAATAAAGTACAAAATCAACTTGAAAAGAATATTAAGATATTTTGATCAAATCGAGGTGGGGAATACCTAAGCTAAAAGTTTCATGACCATCTCGTTGAGTTTGAGATCATATCTCAACTCACTCCACCTGTACACCACAGTGGAATGGTGTATCAAAAAAGAGAAATCGTACTTTATTAGATATGGTACTATCAATGATGAGCCAAATGAATCTTCCTTCTTTCTGGGAACATGCTCTAGAGACGGCTGTTTTCACACTCAACCGCATTTCGTCTAAGGTAATCATAAAGACAATATATATAATATGGACTGAAAATATTCCCAAAATGTCTTTTATGAAGATTTGGTATTGTGAGACTTACGTTCGATGTCAAGTCTCAAAGAAACTAGGACTCAAATCAGATAAGTGTTATTTTGTAGGATATCCCAAGGAAAAGAAGGGATATTACTTTTATAATCCCACACAAGGAAAGTTTTTTATTGCTAGAATTGGTATTTTTTTAGAAAGATAATTTATTTCTAGAAGAGCTAGTAAGAGTAAAGTCAATCTTGAAAAAATTTAAGATACACAAATCAACACTGAGGCCTTGATTGATATTGAACAAGAATCACAAAGTGTTGTCGATCATGAATCTGTTACGCCGTAAAAAGTTGTGGAGCAACAACCTGTTCGAGTAGAACAAGTTTTACGTAGATCTGATAGGATACGTCGTCAACCTAAGAGATTCTTTTCTCTTGTCTGACCACGGTGATGTAATGCTTGTTGATCCCAACGAACCTACATCCTATCAAGAAGCTATAATGAGCCCAGATTATGAGAAATGGTTAGAAGTTATAAGGTCCGAAATGGAATCCATGTACACTAACCAAGTATGGACTTTGGCTGAAGGGATCAAACTCATTGGGTGTAAATGGTCTTCAAGAGGAAGACTAACATGGATAGTTATATGCATACCTATAAAGGCGATTGGTAGCTAAAAGATTCAAGCAGATTCATAGTATAAACTATGATGAAACATTTTCACCAGTTGCGATACTTAAATCTATTCGGATGATGCTTGCTATTGCAGCTTATCATGATTATGAGATCTAGTAAATGGATGTCAAAATTGTATTTTTCATTGAAAATCTATTTGAGAATGTGTACATGACACAACCTGAGGGTTTTATAGATCCAAAGGATATTGGAAAGGTATGTAAGTTGCAAAGGTCCATTTATGGATTAAAGCAAGCTTCTAGAAACTGGAATCTTGATTCAATGATGCGATCAAAGCGTTTGGTTTCATTAAGAATGAAGATGAACCTTGTGTCTACACAAGGGTTAGTAGGAGCACAGTTCATCTTTCTCATCGTGTACGTAGGTAACATATTTCTCATTGGAAATGATATCTCTATACCACAGAAGACTTGATTTAGGAATTGTTTATTAATGAAAGGCTTAGGTGAAGCAGCCTAGGCATTAAGATCTATAAAGATAGATCTAACAGATTACTTGGCCTAAGTCAGAGTGCATATTTTGACAAGGTACATATATCTAAAAGAATTCTAAAAGGGGATTCCTGCTGATGTCGTATAGTGTGAGTCTTTCGATAGCTCAATGTCCCTCTTCTAGGGAAGAAAGGGACTGTATGGATTAGATTCCTTATGCATCTACTATAGGATCTATCATGTACACTATGCTATATACTCTCTGATGTCTCATATGCGTTAAGTATGATGAAGAATATTCTTAAGTACTTGCAAAGAACGAAAGATTATTTCTTAATATTTGGAGGTGATGAGAAGCTCGTTGTAAAGGGTTACAGCGATGTAAGCTTCTAAACTGACAAGAATGATTCCAGATCATAGTCAGGGTATGTATTTTTTTTAAATGGTGGTGTTGTGAGCTAGAAGAGTTCAAAGCAAGAAACAATTGCTGATTCTACTACAGAGATCGAGTATATTGCTGCTTCTGGTGCAGCAAAAGAGGCATAACGAACCCAATAAACATCTATTGTGATAACAATGGGGCAACCCGCTCTTATCAGCGATCCAAACGTATACTATAGTGGTTCCATCTCATTCGAGAGATCATTGATAGAAAAAATGTGACTATGCAGAGAACTAACCGATGCTAGCATTGCGGATCCTCTGACCAAGACTTTGGCACAAAGGAAGCATGATGGTCACACTAGGTTACTGGATATTAGATATTTCAGTGATTCGCACTAGTGCTAGTGGGAGATTGTTAGTAGCCCTAAGAGTCAATTATGAGATGATTGAGGACCTATTGTATCATATTTTATTAGTAAAAGATAATATTTATTATTATTATTATTATATTACTTCAGATATAAGTCAGTTGAATAAGTATAATAATGTCCTAGGGTAATAGATTCTAGCCTAAGCATATCCATTTAGTGGGAGATTGTAGATATACATAGAACACTACTCTTAACTATTCCTAGTAAAACATTAATATACAAGAACAATATTAATACGTTGAGACTAGCAAGATATCAAGTTGATAGGTATATATTAGAGAATATATAATGAATTTACCTATCATAAGAATGTTTCATGGATCGCTATACGAGTGTCATAAACATTCTTATAGTGATTATTAGTATAAATAGTCTTTAAATCTGAAGTCACTACGGCTCCCTACAAACAAAGTTGTGTACTTTAGTATCAACGTCACATATAACTAGGACTATAAAGTCGACCACTGGTATGTAATAAATTAGGCGGAGGAATGTAAGTGATATAGATGAGATCTATCACTTCCATATGACCGAAATGATATCTGTGGGTCCCTTGATTAGGTAGGACTATCAAAATACATGGTCATGCTCAAATAAGTCAATATGAGATATTGAACTCATTTAGTTAAGTCAGTCTACTTAAAAATCAAGAAACACAAAAATTGATAAGAGAAAGACATGGTTAATGCCTCATTGATCAATCTAGATATCGAGGATAGAAAAATTGAGCTATACAAGATAA
>JBAMIE010000055.1:3135326-3157661 GCA_037177295.1 Kaempferia parviflora | reverse complement strand
AAGGAGTTAACCTGAAAGTATTTTTAGCTCGCACTTCTAGAACTTCACATTTTAAATCAATTTTATCTTTGCTAGACGATTCATGATTTTTGAGAGGCAAATTTCCTTTGAGCAATAGCTTCCCCTTCCTGCTAACTCTGCTTTCAATTGAACTGATGAACAATCTATTTGATATAATGTCAAGTGTGCCTCCAAGATTTGAAAGAGGCTTCTTCAATACTGGAGAAGAAACAGTAGCGCGGTGAAAGGATGCAGAACCATCTATAATTGGCTGTTCAACAGTTCCCTTGACCTATGACAAACAAATTGTTTTTAAGATGCTTCAGGCTAACCTCAAAACCAATAAAGATAAAGAAAAAATATCAGAGAATGTGTAGAGAAAAAAGGCAACAAATAATCAGGCATATGCTGTAGCTTATGAAGTTTCACATATGTAACTAGTAGTGTCACAATCAAATGTCTGGGTAGTGAATACACTTCTGAAACGATGATCATGATGGTTTACATCAAACTCTGCTTGGACTGGAAGTAAGCTAAAGAATTTCTAGAAAAATGAGGCTAAATGCGAAATGGCATAAATGAGAAAATGCATTTCATTTTTATACCCACCTGAAGCATAATATCAGCATAGCCCTGAAGCCAGTTGGCATAAGGAGACAAGGCTGTAATTAACGTCATACCCCCATCTTTTATATCTGCATTTACACGGACTTCACTTGCATCTAACATGTTCCAATTCAAACCTTTTAAACTTTCAGCTAACTGAAAATCCCATCCTTCATCAGTCTTGTCTTTTATCACTTTCTTTTCAGTAATGTCATCAGAAGACCCTTTTGCAGATTCCTTGACCCAAACAGGAATTTTTATTGCTCCCCCAGTAATCAACCTTTCTTTCTCATTATCTTCTTCTGAGTCACTTAAAACATAAGTCACAGGAACACTTCCTTGAATATGTACATGACCACTCTGAATGGCAGGTTCGAAGTTGGCATTAAATACAAACCGACTAGTCGATGTTATTGAAGCAACAAGTTCAGCCTTTCCAAGATCAATGCCTCCTATAGTGCCATCTAAAAGTCGTATTTTAACATCGCACTCAGGTTTTGCCAGACTTCCTTTAAGATCTCCTTCCATGTGTAAGATACCCTTTATTGGTGTCAACCATTGGCGGAGAGACTGTATTGAACTGAAGGTAGAAGATTCAATAATCTGTACAACCATTGGCACCAGGCCAATGGGAAAATTTAGCACTGCAAAATGAAGATTTGTCACTGGTCCAAGTAGAGTTCCATCAGCATGGAGGGTTGCATTGTCTTTCTGGATAAATAATTTATCTAGTCGCAGACCATCAAGATTGCTATATGCACCAACTGCCAAAATGCGCTGAGTCTTATAGTTTCCCCACTCCCAATCCTCCCCATGGAAATCAAAATCTGCCTGCATGGCACATATGAAAAGTAAATAGTGTTTCCTTTGAGCACTAGAGGTACCATGATAAAAGTTTCCAGTGTATTAAATTTCTCAAAGGTTAATGCTCAAACAGAAAACTCAAGGTAATACAGTGATCTATTGGAAGGCAAATAACAGATCAGTCTCTTATCCTTGCTAGGAAAAAGCATGAACGATAAATGCTAATGCACAAAAAAAACTCAATAATTAGAACGTATTAAATTGGCTAATCACATATTCCAAAAGCTCGAGATATTATCGAATGAATTAGTTTATATATTTATATTGTTAACACTCCCTTCATACAAGGTTGAAGTACTTGACTTGATCGACCCAGACCTCCTAAAAACTAAATTGATTAGATAAATTTTTAACATAGGTTGCATTTGAGTCTCCGACCTCTTGCTTTGATAGCATGTTCAAGTTGATTGACATGGGAACTTGCCACATGAGGTCTAGAGGTCGAATCTCGGCACGTCCGAACATATACCTCACCCATGTCTTGACCATTTGCACTTATGGCTAGTAGCCACCCGTGATTTACCTCCTCCGTGTTGGCCCTGGCACGGGTTGGCGGGGGCGCTGGGGGCGAGCGTATTCGCCTTTTGCCACATGTTCAAGTTGATTGACAAACCACTGATGACTTAACCCAAACTTGAGTTATTAGTAAACGAACCAATTTATATGTTTATATTGTAAGCACAATCTCAATGACTAGCTCTTTGGGTAACATCTATTTTCAGTAAAAAGTCAATCTTTTGTGCTTTTCTTCACTGTTCTTTTAGCAATACCTGAGAATTGATACAATCTTTCACATTTCTCAAAAATAAGCTGAATGAATGCTTACCATGGTGTCTCCATTGCCACCTCCGCTAGCATCAAGAGAGCCATTCCAGCGACCTTTAAATTCAGCTAAACCAGGAAGAGTAATGTCTTCAAAAGCATCCTCATCAGATCTATTGTAAAAATTTTGTATTGCCTGCAGAACAAATGTTTCATGATCTTCCAGTTAAAATACAAAACACACCAAGTAACAGCAATATCAGTAGAAGAATGACATATACTTGCTGCTGAGCAACCTAATTCAGAAAAAGGAGCATTAATAAGTAAAAAGACAATATGGGAGGGATGAGCCAGTTTTTGGCAGAATGGTTAACATAAAAATCTTGTTTGACAACTTAAGATGCCATTAAAAACAATAGCAATGTAGGATTAAAAATTGAGTGGTCAACATGCCAAGGATAATTCTGCTAGTACAAGGAGATTTGCAATCAAAAATCGCATTTACTTGATGGAAGCACTAATATGACCAATGAATACATGAATGGAACAATATTTCAATGTAAAAAAACTTTATTTTCTGTTAAATTGTAGATTCAGATAATACCTTCAGATGGTCACGAAGGTTTTCAGCATAAAATCCCACAGATTGCAAGCTCTGCATAAAAAAGTCCTGCAACAAACACAAATATTTGCATGGATATACACATTCATATGTTAGGATAAACACGGATTGATCATGATGACATACATATACGAAACTAGAGGCAAATAGACTTCAGAACTCCAGAGGAGAAAAGCATTAATTTTTTTTTTTTTGTGTGTACATGTGGTATGCTTTTCAGAACTACATAGAATACTTGTGCAATGTTCCACAACGTCAAAGATTTTTTTCTCTTTTCGGCGAAGCTGAACATTAGAGAATGAGGGAGGAGACAAATAAGGTAAGTGGCAGTATAAAGTTGATGCTGTGCAGCCACCTCTTCTTCTTTTTCCTCCCATTGTTTCTTCCTCCTCTTCATATTCTCCCTACTCTCCTCCTTCGTCTTCCTTTCATAGTTGATGTTCAAGGTGTGATGCTGTGTGCCACCTCTTTTCCATCCTTTTCTTTTTTCTTCTCCACTTTATTCCTCCTCCCTGTGCCTCTTCCTCTAAAGTCCCACTCTTCTTCCACCACTTACTATTTCTCCCTATCTCTCCTCCTACTCTCCCCTTCTTCCCTCTTCACTTGGTCGACACTGACCGACACCAACTTGCACCAACAGGTATGCTTGCCAGCACTGATGGCATCAAATTCGAGCCAGGCATTGAGACAGCAGCACAAAGTGAGACTTCGAACCAAGTTTGTCTTAGTTAAAAATATTATTAATCAATAAAATTTATATAAGTATTCCAATGATTGTGGGTGCACAAGCTTCATTCCTTGTCTAAACAAAAAAAAAAGAAGCTCAATTAGCACGGCATGCTTCTGCTTGTGAAAAAATAGTTTTGGATCTAATAATTTCATTTCGAAAATATATTCCATTCAAGCAAAAAACAAAAGAATCATGACAACCTTAGACAGAGCATCTACACATGGAAACTTGTTTCTAATTTCGTGTTAGACCATAAAATTAAAATGAACAAAGTAAAATGTGATAAAGAACAAGCATTTAGATGTCAAAAATAACCCACCCAAACTGAATTGAAATATTTAATCATGCACTTTGGATTCCCACTTGGAATATGTGACAAATACAAGCATTTTCACTTTGTGATATGTTTATTTGAATGAAAAGCCATGCAGTTTTAGAAAAAAGTATACCCTGACAACCTACTAACCTAGTCACAGCAGAATATTACCTTTGATCTTGACTGGACAGCAGGATCAGTACTTCGAGAAAGGAGCCTTGCCAAGGGAAGCATCTCAGCAACTTCAGCATAAGGAACTTCTAATCTTATTCGCCATCTTCCCATTGAAGAAATCACGCTACCAAGATGACCAGCCATTGCCTTTTTGAGGATGCCATCCTTCCCTCTGTTACCAGTATACCTATCACGTGTTCCAGGCAACACATACTCACCCTGTAGTTCGTATCTGCTACTAGCTTGCTCAAGAACAGTCTTCTCAACAGTAATCTGAGAAATACAATTCAAAAAGGTATAGAAAACTATGAAGGAACAACTTGGTATAAAATGTATTGAACTCACTGGAAAATGGAGTAAATAGAAAAAAACAGTCGATATGCATAAGGCATCTCAAAAGTAGTTATCTAAAACAACTGCAAAATTAACACAAACCATGGTGTATATATATATATATTCTTCATTTCAGTCCCTTATCACCATGGAGAAATTCTTATGGTTCAGTAGTAAATAATCAGAATCACATACTTATGATAGTGTTTGAAACATGCTACTCTGCACATTGGAGTTTCACTGGCCATTAAGACCTACAGCCTTAAAGTACTATAGAAGATAGTATTAAACAGAGCACAAACTCAAATATATAAATGCCATGAGACCAACAGCATGATTACTACCTAGGATGTATTTCTATTCTAAGATCTAATAAAAGTGGTAGCAGTTTGGCTCATAAGCCCTTAACAATTTGGCCTTTCACACATGTATCAGTCATAATCACCCATCATAATTGTTTTCCTCTTCTTTCTTTTTATTCATTTCTGGTATGAACATTCATATAGTACTCTCTACTAGTAGATAGTTATATGAAGTGCCTTTGTAGCAAATTTAATATGAAAATATTACTGACAACATCACCAGTCCATCGAGCAGCCACATCAAATGCTTGACCAAGTACACCACTAAATTTAGGTCGAAGAACTGACAATAATCCATGGCCCCTTCTCTTCTGAAAATTAAGTTGGAGTTCTGCCTGCATCACAAAATTTCCAAAAAAATTATAGAACAATCATGGGAGAATTGCATGAAAGAATCCAAGGTTCATATTATTTTTTACTGGACAGAATGTCTTTAATTTACAAGTCTAACTTCGTTTGCATGTAGGTTCAAATTTTGATTTTGTTAAAACTTAAACCTATGAACCAGAAACCTTACAACAAAGATAGGAGAGGGATTACTAAAAATGAGATAAAATGTTGAAAACATATGCATGTGAGCTTACAAGTATACAATCCAACATGTATTAAACTAATATTTCCCAATCTGAAATAGGCAATCTTGTTGGTGGACAAGGGAATTAGCATTTCTTCTGTAGGAGAGGGAGTCCACTCCAGTCGAAACAAGTTGCGCAATAAGTTGAGCTCGAGATTTTTGGACCATAGTTCTAATGGCCTGGTGCTGCATAAGGTTGGCACAGCATCCACTTACCTCTTCACTTTTATAGATATAGGGAGAGAGTTCAAAAAGTTTACAAAAATAACAAGCCATGTAAGTACAAATATATTCAGAAACTGCTACATGTATGTTAGCAGCCAAAATTTACCAAAAAAAGAGTCTATGCAGTTTGAAAACCATGATCCAAAAACTGAATGATTGTGTTACTTGATAACAATTACACACACTGGATCACAAAATTTCACATATAACAAAGTCATACCTTTTGAACTGTTCCTCGAAGTGATGCTAGTTCCAATTCATCTAGGGGTAAATTCCGCACCTACAAAATGAGAGAAAAGCCCACTTGGGTTGCTAATGAAATGACATGAAAATCCAATAAAATTGCAAAATGAAAAGGGAAAAAAATTGCAGCACCTCTAGATTAGCTGAAATATGTGGTTGATAAAAGATATTAGCTCTTATTTGCCCCTTCTGAAGAGAGAAAAATAATGATCTTCTATTTTTCACCATCTCTTCTTTGCTAAACCAAAATGGTCCAATCACTTCTGCTAACAAATTCTCATCAGGCCTCCCAGCAGCACTCAACTGATAATCCACAAATCAAACAGTATATGATCGTTAATCAAGTTATGCAAATATATATATTATAATCAAGGTAATATTACTCAAATAACTATATATTTGACTCAAATTCAATAGTAACTGTAAGCTCTTGTGGGTAACATATAGTGGTGTCAAAATGGGCCTACCGGGCTAGGTATGGGCTATGGCCCAAGCTAGGCACATTTCCTTCTTGTGTTGGGCTAGCCATGGCATGGGCAGCCATGAGCCATGTTTGCATGTTCAAGACTGCACAGAATTGTGCCCGACCTAGATCAGGGCCTGCTGGGTTTATTTTTAAAACATAAAATAATAAATAAATCAGAAAAAGGAAAAAGAAAAAGTCAGAGGAATATAAAAATCCAAAAACAGATTTTTAAAAAAGAAATAATTTTTAATACTGTTTTTCTGAATTTTTTAAAAATAATATTTACTATTTTAAAAAATTATATAATTTTTTTGGTGAGGCGCCTCATGGGTTGTACCTAGCCTTGGTCTGTGTTGTGCTTGGACTCACTTACGGACCAAGACACCCCTGCTCAGTGAGTCCAACCCATGGACAAGTTGGCATGGCACGACTCATCCCCTAGTGGGTCAAGTGAGGCACAATTCAAATTAGTTCTCGAGCGACCCGACATGATTGCCTCACCACTACTTGTGGAAATCCAGCAAACAATGAAGAGGGTCGTCATATAGGGCTATTAACAAATTGCAAGCGCTTTGATCCAACTATTTCGGTTTCTAGGCAAGGGGTTTTTTTTTCAAATTTGGGCAAATGGGGCCTTAGCCTAAAACTTGAACCAATTCAAATAACACAGTACTCGTGACATAAATCATATGACATTTATCTAAAATTCATAAATACCCAAATGATATTGCAGCCAAGAACCTTCAAACTTTAGAGATAGGTCTTGGCTAATCTTTATACTATTTAAAAGCTACAGACATTTTAAATGGCATACCCCTGAATACTGATCAATGCTATTATATGTTTACAAATAAAGCATAAGTGCAGATAAAAAAAAGAAGAGACACAATTATATTAATTAGTGTTGTTATCTTTGCTCATCTCACCTTGACAACATCGCGTGAAATTGAGAGGGAACCGGTCAGTTGGGGAGCTAGCATAAGTTGGTTGACACTAATCCCAGATAAAGAGACATCTCCAACAAGTGTTTCTACATCACTGTCAACCTTGTGTACCTCAGAACTATTGCCCTTGCTTCGAAGTGCATTTTCAACCATGGTTTCTATGGTTTTGACAACTCTTCCTTGAAATTTGACCTTTCCAGTTGCTTTCAAGTGCAGGGACCTAGGTGAATCAAAAGTATTGGAAGAAATAAAACTGGCCAGCTCAAAGTCCCGTAAACGCAAGTTTAAGTCGACTCCCCCAGCAATTAGCGGCATTCTCTTATGATCTGTAGTTTCTCTATCTTGCAAATAGTCATCACGATATGATGTTTGAACCTTAGCATACAAATCAAAGGCAACTGATGATGAAGTGACTATGATGTTGTCATGAGTTATAATGATGTCCCCTCTTGCATCACCAAATGAGTCTTCTGCTTTTGGTGCAACCCACTTGATATCAAATCTCCTACAAAAGAAATATATACATGTTGAGAAAAAAAATCAATCAGATTAGCACAAGATAACTCAAGAACTGCTGCTAAAGGATGAAACCAAGTTGTTTGTTTAATGTATGGCGGTATGGCCTACTGCTTGGAACTAGCAATCAGCAAATTTAACTTTCATGCATAAAGGTAACATGTAACTTACGGTCTCAACAAAGACCCAGATAATCTGGTCTCTCCATTAAGCTCTCCAATTTTGAGTGGCATCAAATGCAAATCTCTAGGCAGATATCGGTGAAGAACTTTATCAAGTAAAAAGTTCCCAGAAAAATTTATATCCATTGCCGTATCGTCAACTTCCCCCTGCCAAATATAAAAAGGGAAGGAATAACAGTGATGTACTCCAGTATTTAGACCATATACAGGGCAGATATAGATAATTTAAAGGATAGATATTGAATTTAGTTCATTCACAAGAAGCTAAAGGATTGATAATGTAAAATTATACCAAGCTAAAGAATCAGTGCCTCAAGCATTATATGATCAAGGTGTCAGACATATTCTTTTCTTATAAAAACTTCTAGCTACTCAACACTTCGATTAGAAATCCACTATGAAGAAACAATAACTAGTCCCCATGAATTAAGGTGTGCATATAGGCTAGCACCAGACTGTATTATGATATTATCTATATTTTTTTGTATGCATAAATAATTTAAATAATCTTCTACCAATCAAATTCAAATTTTATAAATTTCACTTCTTCTGTTTTGAGTCAACTTGCAGCTATCTTTTATAATGTTTAGGACAACTTGCAATTGCCTTTTATATTTTCTTTAGACTTAAAATATTATTTCAGGATGAGTTTAAGTGCCCAACTGAAATCACACGGATCACATAATCTACAAAATAAAATGATCCTGATTGTGCATGCCTTGATCAATACCCACCATAAGAGAAAACAAGACACTAGACATGGACTTGCCATTTGACCCTGATCCCTAAGTTAGCCTCTATGTTGAGCATAAGAGAAAAGCTTGAGTCATTACCCATTCCTCTTTGGTGAGAGGAATATCTGTAGTGGAAGCGCAATGACGAGCATCATACAATCAATGTAGGATTAGGCCCATTACCAAAGCATGATTGTGCACTGGATAATCAGATTACATTTACCATCCTGGCATCAAGGCTTTCATGCTGGAGTATTAGCAATTGAGACTAGGGGTACAATTTGATATACTTTGATAACGATCTGTGGCAACCCACTCTCATTGAGGTAGCCCTCAAGGTCGTACCTCACATTTTTTAGGCACAAGGCGAATTTGGAAAAATGGGCCCCCTCAAACAATATCACCTACCCAGGCTTTGAATTAATGCTTCTTCTCTTTGTTTTCTTTTTCTCTTTTGAAAGCTAGACAAATGTTTAGGAGCCATAAACTATTGAATTTTATGTAAACAATTAATTCAAATATTTTAAATCCAATTTGAGAAATATGAACACATAAACATATGAATGAATGATGCATATACTTACACAAGAAGAAGCAATTAAAGAAATTAGAATACATCATACTGATAGAATATAATTAAAATTTGTGATTAATTTTTTTCTATGATTTTTTAAAAACTTGAGTACCCAACATTATAGGATCTCCCCTTAGCCTCACATTCTTAAGTCAATTAAACAACAACATTGTAGTCTTGATTTCACACAATTTACAAATTCATACAGAGGGGAAAAACTAATATACAGTGCAAAATTAATTAATTAAACAACAAAAAAATATCAAAAATAAAATGCACATGGCCCAGCGTTAGCCAAGTTGAGTAGATTAAAAAGTTCAGACCCCATAGCACTTACCAAGATTGAACACATTACATAAGAAAGAAAGCATATCTACTAAAATTGAAAGAAAGTAGATCTTCAATCAGATGAAGTATAACAATTTTTTTTTAAAAAAAAACCTCAAAAACCTCAACTCTTGATCAAATGAAGAAGACATAAATTGTCAAAGGAAGCAGATTGTATTATCGATTCACTACCTATAAGCATCACCACATAGTCCTCACCACATCACAACGTGTATGTGTTGTAAATTTTTTTTTTAACTATTTTGTTTTATAGCTTGTGATTTTAAAAGGGCTTAAAATAAAATTTAGGTCCTCTATATGCTTGGATAATTAGATTACCTAGAGTTAAAAAATTTAAATTAATTTTTTGGATCTAAAACTAATTTATAATATTTTTTGGGAGGGCCCCCTAGATGGTTGTGCCTCTTGGGCTTCCTCTCAGGTCCGGCTCTGGTAGCCCCCACATTGGAGTGAGGATGGGATAAAAAAACAAAACATGCATGCAAAGAGAGGCAGCGATGGGGAAAAATTAATTTACAATTTATTAGCTTGTCTACTAGATATCCATATAAGTTACTAATGCGTCTTAAGTTAGTCAACTTATGGATTTTAGTTCTTAATTTTGTTTTATTTCCACTAAATCAAGATTTTATAGAGCATACACGACAAACAGTTGTTGACTTTATGAAAAGATTTGTACAAAAAAAACATTATCAAAAGGTATACATTAATGTATTAGTAGGATGAAGGTTTGAAGTATCGAAGGTTTAATTAGTGTGTCGCTTGTGTCAAAACAATCGTAGAGGTCACAAGGAGAAGAGATCGATGGTTAAACTCTAAACCTAAAGCAAACCTTAAGTTGAATGTGTGGCAACGAGTCGGCGAATTGCAAAAATTCACATTAGTAGTTGATGGATGACGATGGTCAGAGAGGACTTTCACAATACTTCCTTCAATATTTCTTTTAAAAATGTTCGTGTTTGCTCTATCACTATGCAACCAAAAAAATTCATTACAATGCATATTTGTTTAACTTGTAAACTAGCCGAAACAAAAACTCAATCTTTATGTAGATGATTTGCTATTTTAGTGGAGATATTCAAGCCTTAATTTTTGTCTATTGACTTTCCCACATGTTGCGTTCTTTGGCAATAGTGTAACACTATCATTTTTGTAGCATTCAATCCACAATATAATTTATTTTAGAGATACTTTTCTTTCTTGTGAGATGGCTGATTGAGACATGTAATCCCGTAACCTAGCCAAATGATAAATGTGATGTATCCTAGTGTTGCATCTCTTATCTCCTTTCTTGAAAGCTTAGCTGAGACTTGATACAGAGCAACACATCAAAAACTAATTCATGACTATCATGATATGAGGGTGTTGGATATGCTTCTGAGATATTAGGGAAATCACTTATAATAGAGCTCCAAATCTTCCTGTGTGCTTCCATGTCTACCGTTCTGGGTTATGAATACTAGTTCTAGGTATAGACCCTAGTGCTCATGGTAATGGAAGTCAAAGTCATATATGTCAATTATAATATATTGATGCACATGTTGAACACAACCCACAGTAACAAAGCCTTGGGTATTATTTCAGATGTGGGCATATAGGAACCCCTTGGTCACTTTTCGCGCGAAAACTCATTGACTCACCATATCACCAATGCTATCATGTTTATACCAACTTAACTTTTGAATTCAATTTTTTCTCTCACTTTATTGCCTATTAGAGTACAGCTAACTTGCACATGATTAGTCATAGTTGTATATCTGCAATTTAGTTGATTGTTTCCAATTTTCCAATAAGTCGTACCAATTTCAATAATTTAAAACACGTAGCTGTTTATAATTAATAGCAACCTACATCATGTAAATAAACAACATCAAAAAATATGCATCTAAACTACCATCTGGTATTTTGTAATGAAAATGTAAAATTGAGAAAACTAGAAACAAGTGCAATTTAATCACCATGCACAAGAATAAAGCACTTCTTCGTAGAAAGTAGCATACCTCTGGACAAATCCATACACTTCCAGCTCCTCTAATTTCTCCATCATCTAAAAGGCATGCCCTGATGCCATAGAGATCAGCAACCTGTAAAACACAGAATGATATATTGTCAATAAATACAATGCACTATGTTCATTATGGTGGATGTATCCAAAAAAGCACATGCATAGATGCAACTTACATAATTATCAAGGTTGAAAGTAAAATTCGCTGATGCATGTGAAAATGGAATGCGATCAAAAGCTGCCACAGCGCCAGCCTCTTTATTTTCAATTACCGCCTCAGAGGCAGAAGATGGAGGAAAAGCATATATTGTCTTAGAAAACTTCCTTGATATAATTCCACTTCCAACTAAAATAGGAGCATCCAATGGACCTTGACAATTGAATATAGCTGTAACAGATCCAGCCACCTACATTGGTTAACGAGATTAACCCAGGATAATTGTTGAGGGTAACTAACAATTGTAAGTTTGTATGGAACCAAGATGTACGTCAATAGTCACAATATGGAGACACAAAGCACTTGAAAAAGCAGCCATGATGTAGTTAAGTAAAAAACACATTTACCTCTTACTATACTACCACACATCATTGAAAAAGTAAATTATAGTTTCAATTCCTGGGCAGTAGATATTGTCTTAGTATGCAGTTATTCAGTAGCCATCCCATAAAAGAAAATGATTAAGAACCTGAATATAAGGTACAAATCAACAATAAGATGAAAAGGTTCACAATGGTAGCGCAGATTGTTGCACAATGCAAAATAGATGATGGACCAAATAGAAAATTGCTAATAGCTTAGCATATAGGTCAAAAGGATCAATATACAATAGGAGAACATCAAAAAAGTGAGTTTGGAATGAACCATTTATGGATGATAAATTTCACTAGAAAATGAGAGGCCATCTTTATAGTAGGACAAAGAATCCTGTTCTGGCCGCCAAAAGTTTGGTCATTCACAGAGAGCATTTTACTAAATATTGAGAACAAGAAGCATTCACAAAATTTGCATATACATTAAAAAAAGCCATGGGTTGATACACTCGGAATTATGTAGCTGTGAAGTAGACAAGAAAGTCTTTTAAAGTCCAAAATTAACAGAAAACTGAATGTGCCATTTCTAAAAGCACGAGGATAAGTAGGAAAGAAAAGTTTGTGAGGAAAGCTTAACAGAAACAAGAAGCATAATATCTAATTAAAGGATTTAGAAGTATGCTTCTAAAAATGCCAGCAAATGCACTTAAAAATGATATGAAAAAACAAATGATTAAAAAACAAATTTAACTGAAATGTGTACCGGGAATAACAATGGCCTCATTCGCAATGTCTTCATAAGCGCATTCACCTCAACACTCGGAACCTGAAGAACGGAAGCATCAGAATGATGAAAACAGAGATTCAGCAAATGTCTAAGCTTTCAAGAACTTAATTTGACAGCTCATAAGGCTTGTTTGTGTGTGAAACAGACAGCATATGCACAAGTGATAAGTAAAACATCAAGAAAAATTCAATGTGGTGTCAACTGCAAAGAAATTTTGAATTATTATTTAACATAATCATAAATGGTCTTCAGTTGAGTAGTCCATCTAAAAACAGAAAAACTTTGTTACAGAAGAATGTATCAAAGTAATCACAGAGCTCCCACATGATATCTATAAGCTACCAACTCCAATACTGAAAAAGTTAATCTAAAAAATTGCATCAGAGGATGTATCAATCTATTAGTTGTATTTATCTACTTTTATGTTTTAAATTTGCTATGTATCTCCAAGTCAGTATCCAACATAAATATTACCTGACACATAAGATGAAATTCACCATTCTCTGGATTTATTCCAAAATCACCAGAAGCTTCAAGAGGGGCATCACCGAACCAGCCACTTGCATTGTGCAAAAAGATCCTTTGACCACGAAAACACAATGTTGCTGTCAATTCCTGCAAGCAATAACATATCCTTTCTAAACACCAAGTTTATAAGTTTATCAGGCCATCTCCGTGGACAGTGACAAATTTTGGGTTTAGGTTAAGACAGTCAAAATTGTTTGGAAATTTAAGGAGGGCAGCTATCATGACCAACCCCACTAACATCCACAAAGATTTAAAAAAAGTTGTTTTGCAGTAAAATTAACTGTGGATATTGGACATACTGAAAATGCAGAAGGAGAATCTAGGATATGAAAATACAGTCCATTAACATCAAGCTGGCCATGGAGACTTGGAAAGCTATCCCCACGAGACATGCAGATGTGAATCTGACAGAAAAAAGAACAAAAACATATATAATCAGTCAAATTACATGAAATCCATCGTTCAGATTAAAAATGATGCCAAAACATATCCATTTGTCCTAAATGCAGGAATGAAGCTTCACAAAGCATCATTAATTTTAAAAAGCAAATGAGATTGAGAACAATCATCAAGTAGATTCATGCTAGTCGACGATCTAGAATAACTTCTAGAACCATGGATGACCTGCAAGACAATTCACTGCCAACGAGGGAAATTAAGTCCTTGGAAAAAAGGTATTATACTTGAAAATAAACTCAAACCAAAAATATCAAAATACTAGACTTAAGTCAACCTCATCAGGCAATGGATATAAAATCCAACGATCAAGTCCATAAACTATATCTTAATGCCATCTCTTGTACAGGTAAAGAACTTTAACTTATTTAACGAATTTAACCAAATAAAGTAGTTCAGTAGAAAAGAGGATTATTATATATTCTAAACAACCTATACAGCCTCTCAGGTATGCCAATCCTACATGATTAGGTCAAGAGTAAAAGGTGAATTCAGTAGTTAAACCTCTTTGAGCAAAATATAATTCACTTCTACACTTCTTGGAATTTATCTTTCTTTGGAAGAATTTTGAACTAAAATAATTAGATGGATTCAGAACTTCAGCCTTCAAAATACTTTTTGACAAATAATGCACAGTGTTTTAACAATCCAAATATTTCAAACACTGAAGGTAGAGATGGAATGATGGATACCACAATATATTATGCAATTGCAAGGAAGTATATTGTTAGAAGAATTAATTGCTAAAACTTAGCCCTAACTTTAGCCGTTTTAGATCAAGCTAGAACACATTTTGCAACACAGCTTGCAGACTATTAAGTCTCTGTTACTCCAATAGTCAGTAAAGTTAGCTAGCAAAGTTACATGTACACTTTTCTTTAGTCAATATGTTCAGTCATCACCAATCAATAACCCAACTAAATTAATTTTAAAACTAATAAAATTTAACCAAACACAAAACCTATACTAGGTCACCAAACCTCATGCCAGAGCTAAATTCAATAAGTTTAACTGGGACATTGTTAATGAGCATGCTGATTAAGCAAAATTCAAAATTGCAAATGTGACATGGAGACGAAGAAAACTAACAATGAAATTAAGAGGGAATAAACAATTGCCTAGATTGGTTATCAAATTGTAACTTTGGATGAAATTGATGTTTACTGAAACTTAGGGCAAAAGTCTAAACTAAATTAAGCAATTCACCCTTGTTGGATTATCATGCCAATATATATGCCAAAAGATACAAGACATAAGAAGAATTCTCAGAAAAAAAAAATATTATACAATCCATCATTGTTGGGAATCTTATATCCAAAATAATAGAAATTTAATAGCTAAAATATGAATTCTAGAAAAATCAGGAAATATAGCCAATTCAAATAGGTATCTAAAGGGAATTAGACAAGCACCTCACCGGTGGCTCTGCCTTTCGACCATGTCAAGGGAAGTTCTAAAATCCGCTCAAAAAGCTACATTAATCCAAGAATCAGATAAAGGAATCATTGTGTTAAAATAGAATGGAAATTTGACCAAACCAATTTTCTGCTTCGTTTCAGAAACATAGAAACTACTTACTGGAGCAAAGAAATTTATGATCTTCAAATTTGCATGCCAATTTTGCTCAAGAATATTTACAAATACATCTACAGACAGATCTCCCCCACCTTCACAAGTCCGCTCCTTTCTCCATTCCCTACAATTTCCACTCAGTTGAACATGCACTCCACTATAGTCATTGTCAAGTTTGAGACGCCCATTCACTTCAATCATTTCCCTACAAACAGATTTTTCATTTCAACTATCATAAGGATTATATGTATATGCAAGCATACATGTAATCAACAAAAAAAAAAAGAAATCCTTAAATTTGGGGCAACTAAATAGAAGAATTTAATTCCATGATCAATTAACTACAAATAAAAAAAGTTTGGGTTAAAAACAAATTGCATGATCAAACACTAAATAGGTGCCACACAATCAAAACTTCACGTGATAAGCCCAAGACAATATGGATGATCCCCAAAGGAAAAAAATATTCATAAATTAGATGTGTTTGTCATCTGTACCATTCAAAACCCAATAAGACCAGATGGCTGGATCATAATAATCTCCCTCATTCAACCCTATGCGAGTCAAAGTCTATGATCACATATTGGACCACACCATCAACCACAGATGATATTAGATCTGATTGGCAGACCCACCACTTTTTTATCATTGTCCAGAGCATATCATCACAAGTTGAATCACCCAATCCTCCCCAAATAATGTGAGATCTGATGGTGAAGGAATTCACCTCAGTATCACCATTACTCAGTGCATATTTTCAACAAAGAAAAAGATTCATATAATAAATTGTCTCCCAATACAGTTTGCAGAAATCCATAAGCCATTTAGCATGGACATTATTCAAAATCTCACATCAAACATAGTTCCATTGTTGGATCAATTAGTTGCTAAATCATAACACCTATCAGAAACATAAAAGTAAAAAAGTTGTGTATTGCTTGTTCCAAGAAGTGCAAAAGTATTATCCTTTTTAGAATGACCAAGTACTGTCTTGTTACCATGTAACAAGGGGATTTCAGAACCAAAATCAATAGTTGCCCACTCAAACACGTCACCTCACTGATGTGAGACGGGAGCAAATCATATCCTGTGAGGTACTTTGCTTATGTATGTGAAGAGTGTTTAAATTGTTGAACAAAACTAACACCACAAGATTAAGAAGAAAGTAAATGCAAATAACATTTCGATATTGGTAGTTATCGCAAATATAGAAAAGTTATGGTTCGTGTTGATAATAATAATCTATGAGGTAATAAGGCACCAAAATCAGATAAAATATTATTTAGAAGGTTGCAAATTTCTTAACTGTTGCAGTTTCCACTTCTGTTGATAGTTTAGCACACTTCTTTTGTTGCTACTACTGAAGCACAAAGAGATTTTATTCGTTGGTGTTAATTCAGTGGCATGTGGACTTTTGTTTCTCTTCATGGTGCTTTCGGGCTAATATATTTCATGTTACCTCAATTTGATCTTGCTCAATTTGTTCAATTGCGAGAGTCAAGTAAGGAAACAATGGGGGTAGAAGGAATGCCCACTTCTTTTATGATATAAAGATGACTATGCAATCACATATATTGATATATAATGATTATAAATCATATTAATTAATCGTATCAAAAGTATATTTTTTTAAGTACATTCTTTGTATATAGTTGGTAATAAATAACAAAATGTAAATAATATTAGCAATATGAAAAACATGTAGGGCTTATGAAAGCTTCAAGATCATTGTGCATAGTTGGTATCTTCAATCTTAAGTTTAATCATGATTGAATTCCATATAGCAATCACATTCTCATCTCTTTGTCTAAGTCATGATGCATGAGTTACAATTATTAGGCGACTCATTGGTTAAGGCAATTCATTACCCCTAGAAGCTTTACAATTGACTTATTTTATATCATAATCCAACAAATGACATTCTTTGACAAGTTACAGCATCTCTTACTTTCTTATTTTGTCAATTCATTTTATTTAATAATATTAGTCATCTTCTTCATATCTAGTATATTCTTAAAATGTCTAGTCAATTGGAGGAAACCCAATTTAGTATTGGTGAGCCACTTTGAACCAATCTGAGATAAAAGTAATATATGACTACATATGTGATGCTGTGATTAAACAAAATGATGCCTATATTAGTATGAGCCAGAGTTTGCATTACCCTTGCCAAATCAAGTAACTATATAAAACAAACAAACTAGTCAACTTAGCCTTCTAGTAATATAAGCATTTTGTTATAAATGCATCTACATGACATAAAATCATACAAAAGGAAAAGATCAGATTACCACAGGAAATTTTAGGTCCCTTTCTAGATGATTCATATCAACACCGCATCAATGAGAACAGACATATTATAGCTGATTCATATGGAGATCTCAGGAAAAAAATGAGTCATAACAGTGAATATACGTGCATCTTAGTCTATTGTATAAGCACATGCAGAGGCATATTAAAAAATCGTAAACTAATGGCAAATAACAGGTGGGAATGAAACCTGTGAAGAATTATGTTATCAACAAAAGTAGCATACAACAACAACCAAACGTTATCCCACTAGGTGTGGTCCACTATATGAATCGGGATCTATCCCCTACTATATTATCATGTATATTTAAATATATTTTATCATTGCTAACCAAGTCTTTTTTGGTCTACCTCTTTCTCATTTGATGTGCACATGAAGCATAGGAATGAAAACTTGCAATGTATATGTTTGAGAGATTGATTCTAGTAAGATTGTCAGACCTGGGTTCAATGTCACCAAATCCCAGAAGCATTAGTGTTCCTCCAGCATAATGAACTGAATCCAGTGTAACTGGAAGAGCTTTCTTGATGGAAGTAGTCTTAGTTACATCTTCAAAGAATGAAGGAGAAAGGTCCTTGTAACTTGTACTGAGGAAGAACATCAGTTTCTGAATAAGATTGGTAATGTGTTGAGATACAAGTGCATTATTAGGAACTTTCCCAGGTCTAAAGGTAAAGGGATGAAAGGTCTTAGATTGGTGCATCTGTGTGCAAGTCCCAAACTCTCTGAGGCTGAATCTTTCACAATTATTATCCTCATCATCCCCTGATTTGTCTGCAATGTTATCCCCCAGCGTGTCAAACCCAACACCATTGTCATGGCCATAATGAAGATGATGTTTCTCCAAATCATCATCATTTTTGGCATTTAAAGAGGATTTAGAAGTCACAACAGTACAGGCATCAGTTTGCAAGGAGCTATGACTATCTTCTGCTAGTTGATGTTTTTCCATGCTTCCATCCGTACGAATTTCATTGTCTTTCTGCACATCAAAATTACCAGCAGCTGAGTTACCATCAGCAGCTTTAACTTGTGTCTGTGATCTAAATTCTTCATCTAAATAAACTAACCCAGTCAAGTGTTCTGACTTAGTTCTTTCAGCAACATTGGTTGGTGTTACTTGGACAGAATGATTTCCTTTGTCCTTCATAAATGTTAACTCAGGCCCAGTATCTCTGTTGCCTTCACTAGATGAATGTGTTTGTGAACTAGAAGACGGCTCACTGAACTTCCCGTCATCCTTGGCTCTGAGATATGCCAAAGCAGCAACTGCACTCCGCTTGAGAGTTCGTTGCTTTGAAGTAAACCCCCTTTCTGCAACAACTTTCCCTTTTCCATTTCTTTTGAACCTATGCCTTAAAAATTTTGGTATTATTTTGGATGAGAACTTTACACTTAATGCACTGGATTTCTCTGATTCAGAGTGCTTATAACCATGGACACTATCATCCATGCAATGGTGATCCTTTGAATGCATATGGTCATCAATACAAAAGAGTGAACTTGGTCTCCTTGACTTAGCAGAAAGAGGTTTATCCTTTATGCCTTCATCCCTAAGTACTGATGAATACTCCTCAGGAACAATGTAACCCATCTCTGCAGCTTCCCTAGCAGCTTTAATCCTTTTTCTTGCCCAGGAAGCAGCAGATTCTTCTCTAGCAATCCTTCTCGTTTTTGTCCTGTAATCTATTCCCTCTTCAGACGAGTGATGTCGCTGCATACCATTTCCTGATGGAGATGGAATGCCCAGCCAAGAGAAGTCCTTCTTTTGTGCAACTAATAGGCAGGGTTGGAACAAAACAGCATCTATAACAATCTTCCCCCTCCTAAGGCTTGCAAAAGGGCGAAGTCGAAGTTTCATGGTGGTAACCTCCCCACAAGAGAACTCCTCCTTGTGAGGTCCAATTGAACATGAATCCAAAGTGATGCCCAGTGGTGAAACACATCGAACTTTTCCAAAATCAAGTTCTCTTTGCAGATGCTCACTAAGAATTGAGCAAGCAGTAGGTAGAAGATGGGTCTCCACAAAGCTACTGGCTTTACGCTGCGCATACCACATCAGCATTCCTGCCATGGAAATGACCGCAACAAAGACAGAGCACCTAATAAAGAATATCCCCTCTTTCCAAGGTGGGTTGAGCGATCTAATCCAGGCCTTAGTCTTGGGAAATGACTCCCTGAAGCAATTCACTCTGAATCCATCACTCAAAAACCCAATTTTCCTTGAACAGAAATTGGGAAATCTGCCAGCAAATGAAAATGAAGCAAGAACTTCGCGACCTTTCCGGCGATTCCTAGCACTGGTATAACTAAAGAAATCCCTATCGACGGCGCTGCCATTTCTCCATGCCAAAGACGTCCGAAGCGGAGATCCTAGCAATGAACTACGGAAGCAATCTGCGCTCATCTTGGTCCTTTATTCAACCGAGTCCCAAAATCTCAAGTCATGCGCAGGGGACCAAGAACTCGATCTCAGTCCCCCCAGTCGACTCAAAACGCCCAGCCTTCACCCAACATACCGCTAACGACAACAAAAATACGATAATGGGCAAAAACAGACATAGAAATAAGAATACCTAATCACTTCGATCCAAACCCGGGATTAAGCAACGACGAATACCTGGTCGCTTCGATACCCCATGAGCCAAGGCAACAATCGAGGGTATCGATCTTGATGAGGAGAACACGAAGAACCAATCGGCGATAAGAATCGAAGCGAAGAGAATGAGGGCGATGGATCGCCGGAGGAGGTATGGGCGGAGGTCGAGGGCGGAGAATTTCGCTAAGCTGAGAAAAACTCTCTCTTCCTTTCGCATCAAGAACTCTTTCTATCGACTCTTTCCGTAACAATCAGGAATCGGACGGCCCTAAGAAGTCTGAGGACTCGGTTCCGTCGAAGACATAAAACAGCAGTTTGAGACGATAGCATTTCCCAAGGTGACGTAAAATGACGTATTATCATATCTAAAGTCCGTTGACAGTTTGTTTCCTGATTGGGGTGAGAAATCAGATGATCTAACTAACAAAAATTAAAAGGCGCCCGTTATATTCATTACCGTCCAAAGTACGTGTCATTTAAAAAAATATTAAAAATGATATCTTATCATACTTTTACCTTTTATTTTAGTATTATAAATTTAATATTTTTAATTAAATTTATTTATTATATAAAAACACTTTCCATCGTCTCAATCAAAATCACTCAAATTTTAATTGTTCAGCTTTAAAAAAAACGATATGTATTTACTAAAAGGGCACTCAACTTTTAAATTTATTAAAAAAAACATACAAAATTCTCATTTTATCCCTGCTGTCAACGGCCCACGGTGGGCCTGATATGAAGATATCATGTTTGATATCTTCATATCATGCCCAACGTGCACCTGATAAAAATCGAAGTGATATTGGGTTGTTGACAGGAGGGGATAAAATAGGATTTTCATATTTTTATCTGTACTTTTTAGTAAATTTAAAAGTTCGGTACACCTTTTGATAAATATCATATCTTAGATGTGCCTTTTAGTAAAAACCTATAAATTATTTCAACTTAATAAAATTACTTTAATACTATTATAACAATTATAATTTATTAATCAATATTTAAATAATTTTAATTAAATTAAATAAAACTTTACGTATAATAATTTTAATCAAATTTCACTATATCTTTTATAACATATTCAAATACAAATATTTTTAAAATGCAACACCTTTTTAATATTTTCTTCAAGAGTGCCATTTTGAAATAATAAAAGCAAAGGCCTTTGGATAATTGGTAGTTTATGGGTTTTTAATAAATCTATTTAAAACTTAAAGTATTTAATTTAACATTAACTAATAATAACCCATCCATTATATATTTATCAATTTTCTATTACTTGGAACAAAAGATGAAGCAACATCTTAACGGCCCTATGCATGGAGAGATTATGCACTCAACAAGATATTTTGCACTCGTTGAGAATTGACTCAAAGATCTACTGAACACATCCACACGAGTATACGAGTATGGAGTATGCCAATCCGTGAGGGTCAAATTTCTATTATTTGAACTTGCCAAGATTGTCTAATAATCATTTTACCCCCTCATCCACTACCTCCTGTTCATTTCATTCCCTGACCAAAGGCACCAATAATCTAATAGAAGGATAATAGTTTCTGAATTAACAGAAAATAATTGGAATATAACGTTGAATGAGGAATACAAGTATTAGGATGCTTGTGCTAAGTAACAAACAATCAGAACTCACAAAAACATACGACACTGTAGCTGTCAAAATTCACATTCAAAATTCATTTGTTTCTACCAATCCTTCATTATTCTTCAGCTTTAGGATGTTCATGTTGAATATGGAATAGAGATGAAATAACTGAAAGGAGCTGAAGTGCACCAGATGATCACTAAGTTTTATTTGCAGGTGTCTTGGAACTTTTCATCAGTTTCTGAATAAAAAAACCCTCCTGCTCTGTAAGAAGACCGAATCTAAAAGTGCCATCGAACATATAAAGACTGTGAATTGCCAATAGAAAATGAGAAAAATGTAATGTGGTGCAAAAAAAAAAAAAAAAA
>JBAMIE010000055.1:3115547-3126920 GCA_037177295.1 Kaempferia parviflora | reverse complement strand
GATCTACCAAAAATGAAACAGCCCCAAGATCACCTCGAAAATCAGAAGTTAAACACTCCACTAATATTTCAGGTTTGAGTTTCTGGAACACAAACAAACAGCTGTGAGAAGTCATCAATACTTTGCACCTACGAGCATAAGCACATATAGAAACTAGAGTGCGAAAAGAAAAATTTACAAACCTTCAAAGCTTTTACTGTCTCCGCAAAGTGGCCACTTCCACCATCAGGCAAGTCATCACGATCAACACTCGTAAGCAAAGGATTAAATTCACGGCTTCAGATAGAACAGACGGAAACGCTTAAATTCCTAGAATTCTTCGATCGGGGCTTTAGCGGAACATATCGGCATCGGTTAGAGCAAAGGATTGGCGCGCGATTTCTGCGACATTTTTGAGGATCAAGCTCGGCAATCGATGGAATAAGAAGAAGAGTAGACGATCATTTTTATCGTAATAAATAGTCCAAATTCAGATTTAATTTGGTTCGTCTGATCAAAAATTAAACGAATCAAATTGATGAAGAAGCGAGGTAATTTACGAAAAAGAGAAGGGCAATGAAGGGAACTCAAAAAGGGCAATTAAACTAACGCAGGGAAAACACACTTCCTCCAGAAATTCTTAATTATCAAAAGAAAAGACATCGATGAGCCTCTCCGACGAACTTTCTCCGATCCGCTCCGACGAGCTTTCTCGGTACCTCAAGCACAGGAAAAACCCACGAGCAATCTGTCTCCTCTCTATCAAGCTCGGCCGCTTCCCCTCCACCTTCATCTGCAACGGCCTTCTCCGAGCTTACGCGTCCCTCTCCATGCCCGCTGACGCACGCGATCTGTTCGACGAAATGCCTCACCCGAACGTAACCGTGGCTTCGCTGAAGGAACTCCTGGCCGGAAGGGTGGTCCGCGGCTGCGACGGCCAGCTTCCTCTCGCCAGCCACCTCGGAACCGTGATCGCAGGATGCTCTCGCGCCAGGGACTTGAGATCTGGGCAGCAAACGCACTGCGCCGCGGTCAAGCTCGGCGTCGAGAGAGACCGGTTCGTATCGAGCACGCTGATCGCCATGTACGGCAAGTGCGGGAAGCTTAACGAATCATTCAGCACCTTCCTCCAGACTCCCCAAAAGGACGCAGTCATCTGCACCTCCATCATCACCTGCCTGGCCACCTGCCGTGACGATCAGAGGCGAGAAGCTGCTCTCGCTGTCTTCAGGGACATGATCGGCGATCGAATCTGGCCGGTCGACAGAACATTCGTCAGTCTGATCAAGCTTTTCGACGCACCCGAAAGACTCCGCCAAGCCAAGCAAGTGCACGGATGCGTTCTGAAGCTCGGCGTCCAGGTCGACGACCAACTGGGCAGCGCTCTGATATCGATGTACGGAAGGTGCGGCAGCGTCGGCGAAGCAGTAAGGCTCTCCGCCAGGGTGAACATGGATGCGGTTTCATGGACGTCGCTGCTCGTCGCCTACACCCAAAATGGCTACGATCTGCACGCGATAGATCTCTTCAGAAGCATGATCGGAAGCAACGTGGTCGTCGACCGCTTCATGGTTGCGAGCGCCATTGGAGCTTGTTCAAGCATCGGTGAACTCAGATTGGGAGAGGAGATTCATGGGTATGCTCTGAGACATGGATTCTTAGCAGATGTATCAGTTTGCAATGCTTTGATCACACTTTATGGAAGGTGCAATCTTATCGAAAAGGCTGAGAGATTGTTCAAGATGTTGAGGGTGAAAGACGTGATCTCTTGGACTGCATTGCTAACTTGTTATGGTCAGAATGGATGTGGAGAAGAAGCAATAGTCTTGTTTAGGGAGATGCTCCGGCGAGGAATCGGTCCAGCTAAGTATTGCATTTCAGGCGCAATTCGAGCATGTTCGACGATAGCGAGTCTTGCTGCCGGCGAACAGTTGCATTGCCGGGCTATGAAGACAGGGAATGGCGACGATCTCTCAGTCCATAACTCTCTTATAGCGATGTATGCTAAGTGTGGGCGTGTAGACCTCGCACGGAGAGTGTTTGAGTTGATGAATTGTAGAGATGTCGTCTCTTGGAACGCCATGATCACAGGGTTTTCGCAACATGGTCGTGAAGGAGAAGCTCTAGAATTGTTCGACAAGATGTCGAAAGAAGGCATTCGACCAGATGACTACACTTTTATTGGTGTCCTGGTGTCTTGCAGTCGGTTGGGTCTGGTAGCTCATGGATGCAGCTACTTCGGTGCGATGAGTGCGGAACATGGGCTCGAGCCGAAGCTGGAGCACTATGCATGCATGGTTGATCTGTTCGGTCGCGCTGGAAACCTTCAGGGTGCCATGGAGTTGATAAACGCAATGCCGGTCGAGCCTGACCAACTCGTTTGGGAAGCACTGCTTGCATCGTGCAAGATCCATGGAGATGTCGATCTAGTGAAATCAGTGGCGCAAAGGATCATGGAAATGAGACCAGAAGACCCTTCGCCTTACATCGCGCTATCTACGATGTACGCTTGGACGAGTATGTGGGAAAGAAAGGCTTTTGTTCAAGATATGATGCAGGATGCAAAGGTTAGGAAAGACCCAGGGAAGAGTTGGATCGAAAGCCAGGAAGTACCAGACCACGGTCACCATTCAGTTTATTCATTGCAAATGGGAGGAATTTAACAAAAGACGAAAAACTTTATATTTCTTTTATATATATTTTTAATGATTTTAATTGAAACATCACCCATGAAATCACCATGAAATCCACCAGCACGGAATTTAAACACTCCTAAATTAAGCAGTCTGCACATAAAACACAACTTGCCGATTCTTCAGGTTGAAGAAAGGATGGCGATAAAAGGTCCTGTACAACTTCTATCCCTATAACATTTGCAAGGAGAACCAAGGCAGGCAATTAAAACTGAGCTCCCTCGACGAAACCACAGTTGCAACTCTACTAATGTTCTTGCATGAATGTTAACATTAAGAACCTAGAAGATGAAGTGAGAGGAGTGAAACTATCTCTGTTTTACCCGAAACCTATGACTGATTTGTGATCCAGGATTTAAGTATAGTGTGCCATCAGGTATCTCTGTGTTCAAAACATAATGGAGCGAAATGACATCACTTGAGTGGTATCGAGAGATTTGTATCTTTAGGTGAATCATCCTGGCACGGACTCAGAACTTTCAGGTCTGCTCTGACCTCCACGAGTACCAGCATTAGTAATAGGCATGGACCTCTGAGCAAATTCAAGCAGCATCTCGCGCTGATGTTCGTTTGTGTGAGGAAGACTTGCACGCAACAGCTCGACAGGCATCTCTCTGCTAATGGCTATGGTTGCTTCAGGTCCTGCCATTGAAATGCCAGATGCTTGGACAAGCAGCATTCGCATTATACTACCATATTTGCTCAGGCAATAGTTGGTTAGAAGCCCAAAGAAAGCATCAAAGGATGCCTGCCACAGAGTTCGATTGGCAAAACTGTAGTTGCTTGCGACATGGGGTGCTGTTAGAAGCTCTGTAGCTCTATTGAGAACAGACTTTATAATTATGCTGGCTCCATCACCAGTTGAACTTCCAATAGGACGCAGAGGTGGTTGTTCAGATGAACATACCACTGCAGCCAGGCAAGCACCAAGAGCGCTAAGTTCCATATTGTGCACACATGAAGACACGGTCTTGGAAAGATTGATGGTTGTTTCTGCTGCACTAGGGTCTGAAGGTAGACCGCCAAACAAAAGCCTAAGGTGGCGGAAAATGGCCATACAGACTACTCTTGTCGGATGACTTCCAGGAGGCAGAAGGTGAAGATAGCGTGATATGAGCTTTCGACCCTTCGGAAGAGAAATGATGCATAGGAAAACAAGGTCATCCTTTGGGGCAAAAGCGATTGCGTTATCAGATTTGCCAGGACCAAATGGATCGACAAGCTGGAGTGATGCAGCAATGACATCAAGAAGAACCTGTCTTCTCCGCTTCAGTTGCAACCCACCGTCCTGTGGTTGGTTATTCTGTAGAACTCGATCAATATGATCCACATCCAGAAGAAGGCTAATACAATCTTCAATAGTGATCCTAGCAGCCAACATAGGCTCCAGTTCAAGAGGCTTCATAGAGGGTTTCTGATCATCACCTGATGCAGATGGCATGTCAACCTCAAGGAGAGGGCGAGGCCTGCGAACCGAAGAGAATGAAACTCTTCCAAGTCCATCAACCTGAACATGTGATTCATTATTAGAACGTGACCGTGATGGAGGATCCTTTATTGCTGTTGGACAAAATGGTTGCTTTAATCTTAAATTAGATGATTTTTTTGCAAGACATGCTTGATGGTAATAATCATCCAAATAAGGATCAGTAATATGTGTCACTGCATGCTGCATTTTCAGAATGCTTTCTATTTCTTGGCCGGACATGTACTTTGATCTAAATTGAAAACCACTGTCACTCTTCAAGCCGCCAGTTTCTGACCGTTGAGACAATCGCATATTCTGTTTTCCTCTGTGAGATGATTTTAATCTATGCTCTCTAAAATTAGGCATTCCACTAACCGACTCAAAGTTGTTTGTCATCATCTGAGGATGATAATACCGGTTGCATAAATTAGGTTGCAGGTGAGAGTAATGGGTGAGGGATTGCCGGAGCAATCTCTGCTGTTGTAGCTGTGACAGAAACTGTGGTGAAATTAAACCACCTTGTGGAGGTAACTGTTGTGAAAATAAGTCAGGCAACAGGTTGCAATTCTCCCCAGCAAAGAGGTCAGAATGATTCAACAAGTAATTTCTTGGCATACTGGCTGATGAAACACCAGAATGTGTAAACTGCATACTTGGATTATAGTGAAGACCATGACGCAATCCTCCCAACTGATTTTGAGGACCAGAATAAGGAATTTGAGTAGATATCTGCTCTGCTATACCCACTGATGGTAAGCTTGAATGGCGTGTTAGAGGAAGGCTTTGTCCCCCAGGTGGTGGGTAGGAAGTGAAAGATGACTTGGGCACAGAGATTGATTCGATAGAGTGATGATGCTGCAGTTGGTGAGGATGAGAAGATGTACGGTACAGGGACTTTAGTTCATCAAATTGAGATGGAGTAGCATGTGGTTGTGACGACCACCGTTTGCTTTCCTGCACATCTTCAGCATCAAATATTTGATGATCAATCCAGCTAGGAAAGTCAGCTTCTTGTGTCCAGTCCGCATTAGAAGAACCTGCGTAGGTGTTAAAGTTTTTGGAAGAAAATTAAAAGGAAAATACAGCCATTTTGAAGTAGGATTAACAGTGTGATAGTTAAGAGAGAAGAACGACATAGAAGATTACAAGAAGAAAATAATGGCTCAACTTAATATCCAGGTTATATAGAGAATTGAATAAATTGGAAGCGTGGTCAATGATTTAGAAAGGAATCAATTACTACTAGAACTTTTGTTAAGCTTGAAAATTGAGCTAAGTATAAAAGGGTAGAATAGAACATCTATTATTTGGATCTGAAGAAGAGGATCAAGTAAAGAGAAAAGTGTATCAAGCAATACCAATCTAATATAAATCCATGGAGATTGATACAGGCAGAGGAAGAAGAGAATACTCTTTAAACGAGGATGATAAGAAGGATAAAGGCATTTTCAAAATGGATGTAATTTATATACTGAAAATACTAGATGAAGTTTTGAGAAAATAAGGTAATATGACAAAAAAAAAAGACTCAGGGATATTCTGATTGAAATTAGGAATTAGTAAAAGAATTCAGATACTAATTTTTACATCTGTCGACAGATAGAACTAAGAGAAAAATTAAGGGCTACATAAAGATTGAATCAGCAACTATTTACACTCTCATTAATCAGCATAATATCAGCCGATAAAAGTATAAAACAAGAAAATTTGTCCTAAGTATGACTAGGAAGTTCATCTGATATATGCAACGGACAAGATCGTAGAGATGAGTCTTTATTTACACTTACAATAATAATATAAAAAGAAAAATCATTTGTTACATTTGGTTACTAACATTTTATTATCATACATGTTCTTATTACATCTCACATGGATATATGTATTAATATTTTTCTACTTTAAAATCCACCACAGTAAATGTCTAGGAATTCTCTCATAGCCTTTTCTAAGTGGACAAAAAATTTTGTGCAAATTATTCTTGTTCTCTGCATATTTCTCCATTAGTTGTATTATTTTTTTTAAAAAAAAAAAAACAGAATTTATAGTTGATGTTCTAAGCATAGACTAAATGTATTATTCAATATTTTTTGACCTCTTAGTATTTTATAATGGCCTTTTCCAAAAGAATCATAGTATAACTCACTGATTCAATCGCTTATAATTAAACAAAAACAGTTCATCACCTTTCCTTCAAATCAATTGGTGCTAAAAAAACTTTACTCTCATTCACCAGGAATTTTTTATCTCAAAACTTTGATTAGTCACTTAATCCAATATCCCCCTAAACTCTTACAGACTTCAACTGTAATATCATCAGGACTTGCACTTCTATACATTCTTTATTTTCTTTAAATCTTCTTTAATCACATCATATCTCTATTATGAATATATTTATGACTCTGATACAATATATTTAATCTCCAAACACACACACATATATATAATTATATATAGTGCTCGTCAAATAATTTGTAAAATAATCTATCATTCTTTAATTATTTTCCCATTGAAAGAGTGAGTCAACTACTTTTAATATAAATTGAATCAAACATTCTCCCACCCATGCACCTTGATATCTTGAATTGCATTAGGTTTCCTTCACATTTGGATCTTTATCAAGTACACAGCTTATATTGCCTAAATCTTTATACTCTATTTTCCTACCATTAGCAATTTGGCAGACTTCTAGAAATTTTTAACACTTCCTTGTATCACTTCTAATTCTCCTTAATATATGATCTCACTCATCTCAACTGAAAATTCATGCTTTTATGATTGACTCAATTTTCAACTGATATATCATATTTCCCACTTCCAATTGTGACAATATATCTCACTATTAGCATGAGAAACAATTGAGTTTTGCAACATTTAACATTATACCAAGATTTTAGTACACCAATGCTAGCAAACCCAGAAAAAGGTGGCAAACAGGGGATGGAACACAAAACGCACACACCAAAAACAGACAAAAATGCTGTGTTTTGGTTGGAAATATCCAAGTCATTTTTTGTCCTCAAATCCTGACTGTTGCAACATCATTCTTTTATGTCACTTGCATCTTTAGATATTACTCTCTAAAAGTTCCTCATGAGTGAGAAATGCAAACAAAAACAACATAATGTCTCCAGCAAACACATAAAGATTAGTTTGCAATAGATCACATTATCACTTACTTTCTCTAGAAAAAGATCCTCTATCACCAATAACACCAACACTCCTTGGTTCATTGACGACTCTGTTCAGCTGAGAACAAAAAGATAGGCAGTCAACAAAGAGCAGATGCATGAAGAAATCACCAAAAAAAATGATAACAATTTATTGCATATCATACAACAGACAATATCAGAGGGCTCCAGAAGCATACAAACCTCTGTTATAACTTAGTCTGCAACTTATCAGAGAACATAAGCAAAAAAAGAACCCATCATTGACAAAAAGGCACAAGGAGAATATTGAAGCATCTAAAAGAACATAAGAAACGAAAATCTATATAAGCAGGCAAAAACAAGTAGTCTAAGAAAATTGTAGGCTAAACCATGCATGAATATATATTAGGTGAAGAATGCCTACGAGTACAAGAACACAAATACATCACAACCTCAATACAAACTAGGAGAGGGAAATTGTATTAATAGAATAAAGAGAAGAATTTTTAAAAAAAAAGTGACAAAAATAAGATGTATCCTTAGGGAAGACATGTGATGGCTAGCCTCGGTTTCTTGATTTACTCCCTCCCAATGTGGGGCAGTCATGTGTGTCCGATAAACAAAAGCCAGCACAGAGGTTGTGCCAATGAAATTGTATGCAACCAAAACAAGCTCACTTGCTGAGTGACATTATAAGACTTTGTTGTTTATGAATGAGAGTATACAAAATTTAACATTGTATATATTAGAATGTTAGGGTGGATATATGGAGTCATTATACCGAATAAAATAGAAAAAATAGGTGCAAATCCAATAAATGAAAAAAAAAAAAAACTTTATGATAGAATAGATTAGATAGAAGGTGAAATGGGTAGAGAGACCAAAGATATTATGTCAAGTAATAAAACATGATTTAAAATTTGAATATTACTGGTGGTATAGCTTTGCGTGGAACTTAATTGAAGAGAACCAATTCAGATAATAGACCCAAATGGTTGGTGGCAAACTCATCTACTTGATGATGATGACAATGATGATGGAGACAAATGAGATCAACATTAACTTGATAAAGAGACAACTTAGGCTGTATCCCCAACTCACAATTTTTCCTGACATCTTTTTCACCCTATCTAGGTAATTTAGTTCCAGATGAACTGGTTGTAAGTTTTAGACTGAAACTAGTAAAGTGTGGTTCTGTACTGCTAAGGAACTACCAATTTAATCTGATATTGCCATCATTTTCTACATGCCTTCCTTAAAGCATTCTTCTTCTATTTCCCATACAGCTCAATTATGAACCAAGCATGGAAAAAAAGAAAGAGATCTCAACAAACACTATGAGACAACATTTAGCCATCTGTTATGAGCACATGAACCTGTATACATTCATATAACACCAACAAAATCTCATATAGCATTACTATTTATTTCTCCCCTAATGAACTCAATAGAACTGTCCTGAACTTTGTATCATTATATGGCTTCTATGAAAAAATGGCAGTACCTGACTTAAAGTGAAAATACAAGATATTCTAGTCATATGAGCATATGCATATATTTACCTTTCTAAAAGTCGTTGCCAGGTCATCAATCTCAGATAAGGACCCTAAGCTTTCAATCTGCAGAAATCACAATAAAACTGATTTTAGCTACAAAAGTTTGCAAAAATATTTTAAATAAGGTTTGCGCAGATAATAAAAGTAACTAAAAGACCTGACAAAAATCTGATAACATAGAAAACTTGGATAATAATAGCTATTAATGGTGAACAAAGTTAAGCCAAAGGAGCTACAAAATAAAGGAAAGCAATCTCATCAAGATAAACCAAAAATGAAAATGTTAGAAACATGAATTAGACCAAAGGAGAAGCAGGTGAAAGGTCAAAACAAATCAATATTGAAGAAACAAAAATAAGAATCTGAAAAATTGCATCACAAATGACAATGCTGAGAAAAATTCTTCAATCACTGTGATCATTAAAGGTGTAACTTAACAAATTCTCACATGTAACCTTGCAACAAAAAAAAAACTATCTTAGTTTGCTCTGACTACCTATAGTCATACTCACTATTCAAAATAATCATAAAGTTGATTTCCAACAATATGTAAGGGATAGTATTTATGACATCATGAGAAATATCAGAAAAAGAAAAGCAAATATCTCTTTCCTCATCATTCCGTGTGCAATGAGTCCAGTCTCAAACTCATTTTTGGAACATACATATGAGCATGTCATGTCAGCACGGGAACAGCAGGCATATCTATTGAGCCCAAATAACTAATAATGTATATGCAAATGCTCGTCCTCCACCTAATTTGTTTTGTATTTGCCAATTTTGATTAGCTAGCATCTACCATATTAGTATTTGCTAAATCCAGCTTGTTAGACTATCCTGATGTTTAACCCCATTTATTTATTCATACTAAGCAATTCGCACAAAAGACAATTGCATAGATCAAACCACAATGGAATCAAAAGGGTATGTCATTCTCTGGTGAGATCTTGACCAAATATCTGCATTTTAGGCACCCATATCTAAAATACCTAACCTATCCAAATAAAGAAAATGGTTAAAAGCAATGGTCACAACTCATGGATCATGGTACTTAAACACAATCTGATGTTGGCTATCAATTGCACAATGAAACCTGACTCCATTCCAGCAAGAGATCAGCAGCTACAGCCCAAAGATTTGTATTCATAAAACTAACTCACCTCTTTATCACCAAGAGAAGGAAACTTGGATTCCTCATCAAGACCAAGAAAGTAATCATCATACTCCAAACCACCTAACTCAACTTCCTCCACGCCACCCTTATTGAAGAATGCATATTGTGAAGCATCAAACAGAAGACTATCTGCACAGG
This sequence comes from Kaempferia parviflora, assembly GCA_037177295.1. Classification (NCBI taxonomy): domain Eukaryota; kingdom Viridiplantae; phylum Streptophyta; class Magnoliopsida; order Zingiberales; family Zingiberaceae; genus Kaempferia; species Kaempferia parviflora. Next base: position 3,116,763 of record JBAMIE010000055.1, on the reverse strand, counting down.
GCATAAAAACAAGTTACAAGTCTATGAGTTGCATTGGGTAAGATAAGCTCTTGCTACAGCGCTAAAAATAAAACAAAAAAAAAACGTGAATTCCTACTAACATTTAGGATTGGCAGCAAGCACGTCAAGAAGAAAGGTACTCAAATAGCAAAAGAAAGAGCATCAAGAACGCCTTCTAGCAAAAACTAATTATAAAACAGAGGGGAAATCTCACTGTAAATATTTTGCAAAGCTGCAAAACCCTTGAACCAAAATTTGACAATAACTCAAGCACAACCTAAGCTTCATATTAACGTGAAGCAGCATTCAGACTGCTCCTTGTAAACGAGCAAAAAGAAATTCAAGCATCGATTTCCAGGTCCATCAGATCTGCTTAGTTCGTAAGATTTATTTCCAGCATACGATAAGAGAAAATTAAATCCCTCGCGAAAAAAAAGGAAGGAGAGCTTTAAAGTCCACAGCCATCCCAAGGATACGAAGAAGCAAAGACCCACCTGATCCACTGGCGGAGAAGCTCCCGATGGCATCGCCCCTAGGGTTTCCTTCCACATCGAGCCCCTTCATGGCACTCGGACGCCGAAGACTAACTCCCTGAAGACCAAAAACAGCAAAAGGTTACGCCGGTCGGCGGAAGCATAAGGACGGGCGAAGGAGTTCTGCCCACCTCCGATCGGAAAAGAAGGATTAGGGTTCTTCGCCAGCTGAGATCTGGGAGCGAGGCTGGTCGGTCGAGAGAAGAGCGTGGCGCTCGACCTCGCCCCACAAATAAACGAGCGAGAGAAATAGAGAAGAAAAGGAATAAAAGGTATCGCGGAGTATCGAAGAGGGATTGTTACGGGTGGGTTTAATGTCATTTGACTCCTTTAAGTTTCATAATTCCTCCACTAAAGACCTTCAATTTGTATACTTGAGGTACTCTAGTAATTTTTTTAAAAAAATCAAATTTACCCTTTTAAACCTACTAATTCTTACAATATTATTTTTCTATTACAAGTTGTTGCCTAAACCTCCTTGATCCTGTCTGAAATAGCGAGCATGATGCTGAGAGACACGATAACACCAAGATGGAAGACTACAAGTTATTGATGTGTTGAGCTGGCGCCTATTCAATCATTCGTCCACCTATGCGCTTCGTTTGTTCGTCCGTCCTCAAGCTATTGATGTGTTGAGCTGGCGCCTATTCAATCGTTCATCCCCTTATGCGCTTCGTATGTTC